>PVHY01005873.1:0-79201 GCA_004024945.1 Uropsilus gracilis | reverse complement strand
CATCCAAAGAACAGACAATAAGAATTGCTGGCGAGGATGTGGAGAGAAAGGAACACTACTACACTGTTGGTGGGAATGTAAACTAGTCCAACCACTATGGAAAGCTGTATGGAGGACCCTCAAGTTAATGAAAATGGAATTACCATTTGACCCAGCAATTGCTCTCTTGGGAATCTACCCAAAAGAGACCTATATGTGGATACAAAGGGACACGTGTGCTCGGATGTTTACCGCAGCACAATTTATAATTGCAAGGACATGGAAGCAACCTAAATGCCCCAAAACAGATGACTGGATGAAAAAAATGTGGTACATATACACAACGGAATATTACTCAGCAATTAAAAACGACAAATTTGATGAATTTATGGAAACCTGGATGTACCTAGAAGAAATCATTCTAGCAGAAACGAGCCAGATAGAAAGGGACAGAAACCAAATGGTTTCACTAATATATGGTCAATCAAATGAAACTGCACAAGGGGAGAATGGGGACCAGCTGGAGCGGGTGGGAAGTCGGGAGGTGGTGGGTGACCCCCAGGGACTGAAATGATGTGAAATATATATAAATAAATAAATTTTAAAAAATAAAAAAAGAAAACAAAGTGTAAACATCATAATATATTTGCATTTTATGCTATTTCCTAGATTCTTTCCCTTCTTTTAGAATATATGGTCGTAGTGTGGTTGGTATTGATCATCTAATTTGTGGTTCATGTATGCTGAATGCAGGAACATACTAATTATTGTGTTGAAAAAATAACATATTATAAGACTGGTGTACCTGAATTCTACCTTACCTGTGTGACCAAAAGCAATTTGTTTTCTAGATTTTAAACTTGTTTTTATTTACAGTAAAAGTGGGGTATTTATTTATTTAGCACACTTTTATGTTTAAGTAGGTACCTGAGCCATACGCTATTCTAGAACTTGGAAATATGAGGCAAATAAAACAAGCTAAATATCTGCTTTCCTGAACTTTATTCATAGGGTAAACTATTCATGGGGAAAACTCTCAGTTAACAAGCATAAATATTGAATATTTTGAACACCTCATTCATTTCTGTCAACAAGATTTGCTAAGCAGCCATGTGTAGAAACACTTTGGATTGGATACCAAAATGAATAAGATGTTATGATTGCTCTCAATTAATATCTTAATAGAGTGTTTGTCTCTATAATGATAATACATGACAAACAATAAAATCTTCCATGGTACAGAAGACAAAATTTGGGGGAAGCCTTTTTCTAGAGGAAGGATTATTCGTACTTTGCTGTAGGACCATATAATTTCATTGTCCCTTGCAACAAAAACATGTAGTGTTTTGATATGACATTTGTATAGATAGAAAAATTCATGACACAATTATAAATAAAGAAGTCCAGAGAAGCTTTGCTATAGTAAGTTTTATAGAGTTACCAGGTCTCAAAAATCTTCTGATTGTTTACCAATCCACTTAAGTGCAAGTTTTCACAATGACCTTCTGATTTCTGCAGGTTCTCCTCTTATTTATCTGATTCATCTGCCACTTCCCCCACAGCCATTCTATCCAGAGCACCTCAGCTACTGCTCTGGGATTCTTCCACATTTTCTCACATCAGCAGGAGGCTTATGCTGTTCTTTTTGCCTGGAAAACACTTCTCCAAACATATGACTGCTTACTCCTCCACTACCATCAGGTTTTGTTTAAATATAACCTCAAATGATAGGCCTTCTCAGGTCATATTATAAAACATGCCCTGCATTATTACCCACTGCCATTCCCATATTCAAAGTAATTTTCTTCAGTTTTTATTATATTTTGAGAGTAATAAACTTTCTGGTTTTCTACCGTATTAGAATATAAGCTCTATGATTATAACACATGGTCTGTTTTATTGATTGTTATACTGGTTCTATCATTGATAGGAGAGATTTAAGCTCTAATAGATAGACACTTATTAAATAAATCAGTGTTCCCAACACTAGTGATTTAAGGCATCTGAACAAATTGGTCCTACTAACTTTCCTGTCAGTCTTTGATTAAGTGGAGGGGTGGACAGTCAACAGCAGGCAACTTTGAATGATTTAAAAAAGAAAAAATATATTGACTGATACTGGATTACAAACTTATTAAGGAGTAAGTATCCTACTTTGGAAAGGGTCAAGCTATCTCTAGGAAATTGAGAGTTGATAATTTATGAATGATTGAATAATTCATATTAACACTCTACATCTTTTCTTCTTTAATCAAAATTCAAGTTTCTAAATGAGATAATTTGATTAAGCAAAATTGGGATGCTTATCTGCCCTTAGGTCAATGAGGCAGAGAGTTGGGAATATAGTAATTGTTAGTCTAACGAAACTACCTAGAAAGTTGGAAGAGCAAGTGGTTACACAAGAAGATGTGTTCTGGGCCATAGTTATGTGTACAAACAAATAGTATAGAAACATATCATTTATGAACATCAATACATTTTTATAAATTAAGTAATATACAATAATATGTTGCTTTATAGTAAATTTCTAATATATTTTTTAATAAAAGACCTCTCTTACAAGCAGTGAAAATGACCACTAAACTCTATTTTTAACTCAAATTTTATTTTGTAGATTCACATATAGTTATGAGTAAAATTACATTTATTTCATGTACCTTGTAAGTAATCCTCAATAATATGTTGCAAACTGTATTATAATATCAAAATTTGAATATAAATACTAATTAAATCAAGAAAATCAGCATTTCTATCACCAAGGGATGATTTATAATGTTCTTTAGCATTATAACATTTAAATAGCAATATATACTTATATTATATATTTATATTGCATATTATATATATTTCTATTCTATATATTATAACATTTAAATAGCAATATATATTTCTATTCCACTTTTATCTATCCTTTAATTTCTTACAAATCTGATTTGTTTTCCACTTCTAGAATTTTACCACTTCAAAAAAGTTACAGAAATTAAAACATGCAATACATAAACATTTTGGATTCACCTTTTTTTATTGTGCTTTATTTTATTGTGTCTCTGAATAATTACTTCTTTATGTGTTATTAAGTAAGTAATGCCATATCACAATGTTTCAAATTTTGGCTCCATATTTTCTAGATTTTTTTAATGTGGACCTGAGTCCCTTTACTTCATCCTAACTCTTGCCCTGTAATATAAATTAAGACAATTGCTGGATAATATACATATATATATATATATATATATATATATATATATATATATATATATATATTTCACATATAGTTATGAGTAAAAGTATAGTTATATATAATTTTATATATATATATTCCACTCTCCAGAGTGGATTTTACCATTTTATAACACTAAATGCATCATCTTCAGCATTTGATTGTCACTATTTTTTTTTCAGTCATTCTGTATGTATATAATCATGTCTTAAGGTTTTAATTTACTTCTCCCTAACAGTCAGTATATCTTTTCAGGTACTCATATACTATATGTATATTCTCCTGTCTTTTGCTCATGTTCAGTTTGATTTTACTGTTAAGTTTTTGGCATTTTTTCTGTATTTGTGGTAACCGAGCTTGTTGGCTATATGGATCACAGATATTATTTATCAATTTGTAATTTTTGTAATTTTTCATACTTGCAGCTGGATTGTTTTAAAAAAGAATTATAATTTTATTTAATCCAGTATCTCCCAAATAATATTATTTCAGCATATAATCAGTATTATAAAAATAATTTGAGATTTTTTGTTTAATTTTTCTACCAAGTCTGTAAAATTCAGAGTGTGTTTTATATTCCATGGTTCCTTCTGTAATACTATAGGAGAGGGCACACAGTTGTTTCAGTGCCATTTAAGAAAGTGGGTAGATATAGAAACTACAGGTGGAATGCATGTAGGGATGGAAATATTATGATTATTAAGATATATACATAAGTAATAATTAGCCATAATAGAAAGCTATTCTGGATAACAAATATGACTTTAAAACCTATAGATTATATGTAGTGCTATAGAAATGCTTGCTATTTCATTCTAAGTAGCCTCTCAAATCAGTATTATTTCATTTTATAAACCTGCATTGTATAAATTGGTAGCTGGATCTTTGCAAAAGAGTAGTAAAAATATTTAATTGAAATACAGTTTATTATTTTATAAATCCTAGCTTTGCTGTTATGTCTGAGAATACTGCATTGTTTTAGAACCTGACAATTTTCTCCTATTACACTCGTAAAATTTTATAGTATTTTTAATTTTGCACTTATTTCAGTGATTCTTTTTGCATTAATTCTTATATAAAATGTGAAATATAGGTCTTTTTTTTAATTATAGATTTCTAATTGTTTTAGTGCCTTATGTTGAAAGGTTTGTTTTTTTTTATTTGTTCTGCACCTTTGTTAAAAATCAGTTGGGCCTATTTATATGGTCTGTTTCTAGATCTTTTACTCTGTTATATTGATCTCTGTGTTTGCCACTCTGACAGTGCAGAATAATGTAGAATAATGTAGTATATAACAAATATATATATATATAACAAATATAATGTAGAATAATGTAGTATATAACAAATCCTAAAATTAGGTGGGTAGTCCAAGTCATTCCATTTCATGTTACTATTTCAAGCTCATTTATTCTATTGTTGCCCTCTTGCCTTTTCATAAAAAAAATCTGAAAAAAGTCTATGTTTACAAAAAATATTCTGGATTTTGATAAGAATTACAACAAGCACATAGAGTAATAAGGGACATGGCATCTTAATTGTTCTGTGTCTTCTAATTCTTGGACATAGAAGAATTCTTCATTTTTATGATTGTCTTTGATTTCTTTAATCCACATTTTATAATCTAGATACCATATCCCTGTACATTTCGTTAGATTAGTTACTGCTGTTTATTTTTTTTTTTCTAAAACATCGTATAGATAATTATCCTATATTGTTTTGGCATACACAAATAAAATGTATGTATCAAAATATAGTAGACTACAACTTTATTTTATATACTTTGTGTCTTTGAGAAATTTGAAATAGACTCAGAGCAAACCTGAAAAAAGCTCTACTTTATAAAGTAGAGCTTACTTTATAAAACAAATCCAGCACCAAAAAAGATTAGTAACAAGTGCTGTTATTAAACTAAATTCTCTTATCTTGTAATAAATGAACTGTTTTCAGGACTGGCTTCATAAGTATTATCAGATGGAATGGGATGAGAACTGAAGTCAACAGAAAGAATTCTCTTAAAACATCAGTGTTCCTAGGATACATTGCAAATAGGTCATCATCTAAGTAAGACCGTTAATATTTTTTGTCCTAGTGAAAAAGATTCAACCCCCTTTAAGTTATCTATTTAAAAGCTCCTAATAGGAGGAGAAAAAGGAGGCATGGTAGAAATATAGCAAAAATTTAGAAAAATTTGCAGTTAATCCTGTTCTTGTGATTAGAAGAATATGTAAGATAAAATTTCTCTTAACCACTTTTAAAAATGTTTTAGTCATGTACAGTATATTCCCACTTTTCTGAAACAGACCTTCTGAACTTTTTCATACTGCAAATCAAAACTATAGCCATTACGCTTTCTCTTCCAATTCCTATTGTTCAAAATTTTACTATTTTCATAAGTCTATACTAGATAGCTTATATTGTTGAAATCATATAGAATTTTTGTGATGACTTTTTCTCAACTTGTAGCATTTAATAGGATTTCCTTCTGTTTTAGGGTTGAATAATAACCCACTGTGTGTATATAACATATTGTTTACACCTCCATTCATTAATGGTCATTTCACTGTAGTTATTGTGATGAGTGTTGCTGTGAATATAGACATGTAAATACAATTTTGAGACCCTGCTTTCATTCTTTTTTATTTATACTGAGAGTGAATAGCTGGATCATTATTTCTATTTTATTTTTTTTTTTGAAAAACTTTCATGCTGATTTCTGAAAAGAATGCAGTATTTTATATCTCACTTCAAGAATGCAAATTTTCCAGTATCTCCAAAACTTTGTCAGTACTTTATACTTCTGGTTTTGTTGTTGTTCTTGTTATAGTTTTCAGTAGTAGTCTTCCTGATGGGTGTGAGGTGGTGTATATGATTTCAATTTTCATTTATTTGATAGTTAATAATTTCAAGCCAACTTTTTATAATCTTGATAACCACCTGTATGTCATATTTGGAGAAATATCTAGTTACTCAATTAGCCATTTGAATTTGCTATATTATTTTTCCATTGAGTTGAAGGACTACTGTGTATATTCTTGATATTAATCCTTTAACAGATCTGATCTATGACTTGCATGTACTCTCCCATTTCCCATTTTCCAGAGCATGTCTTTTCCACTCTGTTGATAGTGTCCTTTGATATATAGAAGACTTTGTGCATATATAGAGACTTTGTGCAATATAATCCCTTCTTGCACATTGTATATTTTGTTTTAATTGTCTCTGTTCTTGGTTTTCTTTTTTATTTTTCTAGCAGTCATTGAGAAACTTTATTTGACATCAGTAGACTGTCTAGAGTTAGAAATTCAAAATCATTTTTCATTTTTTTGCAAGGAGTTTTATTACTCACTTATTAAAAATAATAGAGGCTATAATATAAATTTCACAGTTTATTAATATAAATTTGCTACACTGAATTCAGCATGCTACTACACAGCCACACTAGTTTCTTCCTGTTTCCAGAATTTGTCTTGTGTATTCTTGTGACTTCTCATGTGTTCTCTCTTCATAAACTTTTCTTTTTCTACTAGGCAAACTCATACTCATCCTGTGATGACTGTATAGTACTTTCTCATAGTGTTTTTCTTTTTGATTGTGTGAATTAATCTTATGTAACTTCTATTGTAGGAATACAGTTTTAAAGCATAGAAAGCCTTTATTACAGTGCATGCCACAAAATGTTCAGGACACGTAAGCTGCTGTTACTTTTAGACTTAGTAATTATTTTAATAATATGGGTAATTATTTCTATTATGTTTTAATAAGGTTTTCAGAATAATGTAAGGCACATAAACTAAAAGTTTAAAAATTTGTTGTCTAAATTCATCTTCTTAGCTCAGAGAAAAAAATACATATGTAGTATTATGGGAAGGGGGGTTGTAGGCAGTTCTTCCTTACTAAAAATCCTTTTGGCACCTTTCCTAAACCAGGGAATAACCTTTATCTTAATCTGATACAAAAGGGGCCAAGCCCATATCAACATATCATATCAACATATCAACATTTAAGCTACCACACAGTTGTAAGTTACCTTTGTCTTTTGTCTTTCAGATGTCTGCTGCTTGTCCCCCCCCCCCCCCAAGCCAAAGGCAAAAAACAAAACAAAACAAAAAAAACCTTTAAACCTTTAAACCTGGATTCTTTGCGGGCAACTCTTGCTATAATTTCCAAGTCAGATCCACCTCTTACTAAAGTGATCAAACTATTTTATTAATAAACAAGAAAGTGATTACCTATGTATGTACTACAAGATAAACACCTTAAAAACTCCTTTTAACCCAATATACGTGTTGCAAAATAAACATAAAAAACCCCAGTTACCCCACCACAATGTCCCAAACTGTCTTTTTAGTCTCTGGTCACATCACTGCGTGTCCAATTAATCTGAGTTCAGCAGCACATGTTGAAAAAGCAGGGCATCCCTTTTTTTCCTCCTTTGGCATGTTTTGGCTTCTTCCAAGCATGTGATCGAAGACATTATGTGTTCTTTTCTTTTGGCATTCCTCTTAGTTTTAGACAGTAGAAAAACTTTAAGACACAGAAACCAACATCATGTCCGTCTCCTCAGGCCTCACTCATGACTTCTCCAAAATCATCTGAATTAGACTAGATAAGACAAAGTCCAACATGAAATTCAAATTCATGTTCAGCACACACACTCACTTATGCTTGCTAAGGCCATGAGTTCACTAACCCAAACTGAAAGCCTCAGACACAGGCCCCAGGTCACCTTGGCCTTATATCTGGGCTTCCATTCTTCTCCAAAAATGACTAAATTCCTCTCTTCTTCTAATTTCTTTTATGTTCTTCTTGGCTTGTTTTTGCTCCTTTTTGAGGGAGTCTTGTCAATCATCTCACATCACAAAAACCGTATTCTTCTTCCTCCTCCCCTTCTATTCTCTGAAAGGAAACTATGCATTTTAATGAAGGCTAGCCCCACACCTCTGGAATGCCCTTCTTGAAATTTACAATACTAAAGCAACAGGAAGTCACTCCTTTTTCAAGCTAGTTATTAATGCATAGCATCAGATATATTAATGTCAAGCACCCTCAAACTCTAGCACCAGATTGCAGGTTCTTTCATGTAGCCAGTCACCCCAAAACAATCTCTTAAGAATAGATGAAAAACAAGGCCAAAGTGGAACTTTCATTTCTAATTAAAGATTTTATGTTTTTCACTGCCTTTTTCTTGTTCTTTTTTTCTCAGCATGAACTGTTTTCAAAATTTCCTGCCCTTCTTCACGTTGACTAATTTACAGTCATGTTTTAGTATTATACACATGTGCATGATTCTCCAGCATGCTTCTTGGGGATAATTATCACCCCTCAGTATTTTCACTATATTCTGAAACTTTTATATGCAATCTCTTACTGGGCATAAATCCCCTACTGGACATTGAACTTCTTGAGAGTATAGTATTTCATCTTTATTTCTTTTAATGCCTTTTAAACTTTAACACAGGTTTTGATCTTAGCAGGTTGTCAATAAATATTTGTTCAGTGAATGAGAATTTCATTATGAATTTCTGCCTGGCTACCTATGTTAATAAAGTAGATGAGACTTCCTGTTTTTATCCTTAATTCTGATCTGTAGATGAGGCTAAGTACCCTACTATTGTACATTTTTGGCTGGGTTCATTTCTTAACACTGGAATTCTGCAGGCTAATAGGGGACATTCCTCTAAGATCAGGAAAAAAAAATGAACTAAGTTATCCTTTTCATATCTTCAGTCTCCTGTGTCTCACTTTGGTATCCCCATAGAATTTCAAAAGGCAGCAGTACTACCTGAGGGGGGAAAATATTTCATGCTTACTGAATTGTTATCTGGGGATTTCTTTCATTTAACTGTATGCCTTAAGAATGAAAAGGCAAGTATAAACTGTGGGTTAAATAAATTCCGTAGGATTATTGGGGCACTGGTTGTGGGCAGGGTATAAAGGTATATGTTTGTAGAGGTTAGAAGCTATAACGCCTGGAACAGATACAATATATAAATCTTTTTACCTCAATAAACATAATTCTCGAAAATATCCAAGCTTGATTATGTATTTTAATATTGTTTCTAGAAGCAGCAATTCATATATGCTTTTATCATGCATGCTAAGTAAATATGAAGCTTATACTGATTACTTCCCAATGGAAGAAAGTCTAGTAATAGATCACTAACTTCCTTAAATTTCTTTGTTTCAGTAAACAAAATATTTTGAAAAAAATGTATTTTGACAAGTGATAGAATTTCATAATATCAGTTTTGACATAAAAATATGCCATGTAACTGACTCTCACTTGGCACTACATTTTACTTTTAAGCATTCAATCTATAATTCTGAATTGAAAGTAGGAAAACATAGAAAACAAAAGCAACATTCTAAAATTGTTCTAAAAATTATAAACTTAGTGGAACTGGCTTATATACTAACATGTTCAGAACTTAAGGAAATCCCCGAGCATATATTAACTGCATTTTGTAATTTGAACTATATTATTATTTATGAAAGATTTAAATCCATGCATCTAGGTCTCATACAATTTTAATGCATTTTAGTTACTATGATTTACATAATTTAGTACTTTTTAAAAATTAGGATGCTATAACCATTGATTTATAAAGTAAAAAGTCTACATTTAGATTTTGTCTTCTAACTGCTTTTTGAGTATGAAGTCTGTGTAGTTAGTGACCTAGTCATTGAATTTTACTAGTGATGGGGGAAAAAAATAACTCAAAAAAATACTCCTCATGGATTTCTTTTAATAATTAATATAGCTTTTTGTTAAAATTCTTTATTTTTTGTTTACCTTTCTACTTTCTTTTTTCATTTCTTAAGTTATTTATTTATTACTCCCTCATTCAAATAAAAAGGAAGAAAGCTCTTTTAAGCACTCTGCTGGAAGCTAAAGATGTACCAGAAACCTCAACATACTTAGTCCCTTAATGGAGCAAGCCAGAAATCCATTTGCTCCCCACCCCCTATCTTATAGAGATATTTTACAAATAGTTGCTTGAATGAACCCAATGATCAAGAGGCAGATTCAGCTTCAAAATAATCCAGATGGATTGTAAATTCAATGCAAATTCAATGGGGCAGAGCAGAAATACAAAACACCAGCATCACTGTGTAATTATAAAGATTGCAAGTTCTAGTATAGGTTATGAAAGAAAAAGTGAGGCTGAAATTGAGAGAGGCTCTAATGAAGAGTAATGAAGATTTACTTCAGCCTCATTTTTATATAATTTTCTATCTTTTGATATCTCTTGATAGTAATTATAAACTCACACCCCCCCCATTATGTAGATTTGAAGTACTAGATGATATGAGAAGTGCTTGAGGAAATATTGTTTTTATTTTTTATAGTTCTTTAAAGGTCTTAAAATTTAGCTGAATGAATCTTCTTTTTTTCCAAAAGTAGAACTTTAAAGATTTCTAACGATTTGGTAGGATTTTCCTCCTGTGTTCTACTTAAAAAAAAAAAATCCCCACATTTTGATAATAAGTCCTTTAGGGAAGGGATTAACTTGTTGAATATTTTTGTTTGTTGATTGGTTGGTTTGGAAATGTTCAGCCTTTTAGCATTTTTGAGGTAGGAGATCAAGCCTCTTCAACTCCAGACTGAGTAAGAGGCCAGACTGTTGTATTTCTAGTGGAGGTCTCTGGGTCTCACTGGATCTGGGCATTAAATAGCACAGGGCATTGAAGCTTTTACTTGCCCACCTCATTAGTAGCATTTACAGTAGCTGTGGTAGTTGATTCTAACAAATCCATCTTTGTGTAACACAATGATACACTCAGAAAAACATAATACTATGCTCTGGACTGATATCCACCCTGATAGCCTTTTCCTGAAGGGCAGGAGAAGCAGATGTTTTTTTTTTTTTTTTTCTCCCCAGTATTTAACACAGTTGATTGTGCATGACTAATTCTTTTGCTAATCTTGTCTGGTGTCAATCTTTTGGTTTTTAGTGGAGGTTTCCTTTGGGGATTTAGCAGTACACATGGCTGACCTGCAGGCTTCTTTATCTCCCGACTCTAGTAAAATATTAGCACAAAAAGCTAAATTGATTTGGAAACATAAGGCACAAAAAAGCTGGTTTTATGCAAATGTTAACACTGTATAAAAAGCTCTTAGTCATTATTTAAAGTGCAGTTTCACCTCACTAACTGGCTCACTGACATTTGGATGAATGCTAAAATTAACCATTTAGAAAAACTTAAGCTTTGCTGTTCCTGGGACCCTGATATAAATATGGGTGTCCTATGTCCCAGTTCACCCCTTGTAGGACTCTACAGCCAAGTTTTCATTCATCATGCCAAGAGAGAAATTATCCATAAGAGCAGAGTATCCAAAACTCATTTACATTTGGCTTTGGACTTACCTTCCCAGTTGTAATTGGCTTTGGACTCTATAAAAATTAGTTTGTATTCCCTAACCACATGGCAACTGACATCATGAAAAGGTGACCCAGATAAGTAGTAGGTGGCAAGGTTTTAGAGGAATAATACACAGCAAAAAATTTATACAGCTGAGCTATGGATTAGCTGCAAGTTTTGATAAATGAATTTTTGCTATAGAAACTTTCATTTTTATGATTCTGATACTTATATTTTTTAGAGTAATACCCTTTTAAGATTGGTGCTAAAATAATTTACTGAAAAAAATGAAAAACACTTTTAATGTCTAGCAAAAATTATATTTTTGAGGTAATAGGAATTTAACTATTTCTTTACTATAATTTTGTAATTAGTAAGTTGTTAAAAAGTTTGATCAACACTTTGCAACAGCAAGTTGTATTAAAGCAAAAGGGCAAATCAACAAAGAATATACAACAGTGATCTACACAATTTTGCATTTGATTCAATCTCATTTTAATGGATAATTGCAACTACACCATTACCAAGAAAAAAAAGAAAACAAATTAATAAATGACAATTATATTAATTTGTCCTTAGAATAAAATTCTTAAACATTGGTCCTCACAATGAACATTTGAGATATTAAAAATAAGCCAATTTTTAGTGTCTCGTAAATTAAGCAAGCAACTGAGACTGAGGGGCACTCAGACAGGTGTTCTAGACAAATGAGGCAGGCACACTTATACATACAACAGGCTTGGATTAGCTACTGGGAATGAGGGTAGAGATAAGCCTCCAGGTGAAGTTATGTAAGTTGGAAGGAATGTGGGCTCCAAATCACTCTTATTGAGTGCTCTGCACCCTGATTTACATCCAAGCTGGGAAGGACACTTTGATAAAACACACTGAGGACATGTTATCGGGTATAAGAAAGACTTTTTTAACTGTTATTGGGTAAAAAGGAGGCCTTCTAACATAAACTCACATCACCTCTGCCTGCTTCTCCCAGGCAGATTCATATCTTAAACTCCTACAGGTAGATGCCTTCACAGGCCACTTTGCATTTTCACTGACCACCTTCTATTTTTATGCAAATAGTAGCCAAACAGCTTCTTTCAGTTCTCTCCCAGCCTGACTGACTGCAGGAAGCAAAAACAATTGGAACTGCATTTTGGACTCACAGCCTTTTACCCTTAAATGTAACTCTTATAACTCCTGCAGTCTAAAGACATTCAAACTTGTGGGTTTGAAATCTGGCAAAAAGAAAAATAAAAGACTTTTTGTCTTGAACTAGAACACCTAAGCCTGCTTCTCTCTCAAAGCAGGTTCCAAACAGTTCATTAGCATTTTCACTGTTCACCTACTATTGGTATGCAAACATCAGCTACCATCTTCTCTCAGCTCTTCTTAACAGTTCACCTACTATTGGTATGCAAAAATCAGCTACCAGCTTCTCTCAGCTCTCTTCCCCTCTTTCAGACCTAAAAGAAAAACTTAGAAACACAGTTTAAACTTTGGACTAGTTTGCCTTAATTTACCCTCTTTTAAACTCTCGTGGATTCTTTCCACCATCCCCAACCTTCTCAACCAAAATCCCAAGTCAAACCAGTGCAGACTAATTTATTGCTAACAAAGTGCAGAGTGCAGACTAATTTATTGCTAACAAAGTGATTTCCTAATTACTACAAAAGAAACATGTAAGTAAAACTCTGATTACTTTAACATTATCCAAAACCTTTCTCAACATTGTCCAAAGTCCTTTCCCAGATTGCCTAAAAATTCTCAGTCTTCAGTCTTGATCATCTCACCGTCAGTCAAAGTTCATCTCCAGCGGCTTGAGGACATCTTCCTTTGGTGTGCTCCTTCTCTTCCATGCCATCTTCTCCTTGTCATCCTCCTCCAGGTAGTAGAAGAAACTTAATGGCACCGGACCCAGCAAAGTTCACTTTCTTTTCAGGCCTAATTTTTGCACAGCCTCTTCCAGACACAAGTCAAACTAGCAAAACAAACTCCAACACAGAGTTCAAATCTGCAAACTCCTTAACTACCTTTAGCACACATGCTGCTAACCTGGGCCAGCCAAGGGCTGCAGGTCCCAGGCTTTGGCCACGTGGCCAAGCTCATGGCTCACATTTTCATCCCACAAAATGGCCAATCTGCCTCCTAAATCAGAATTCAAATCTTCATTGAATCTCTCCTCCTGGAATCTCTCTTTCTTTGTTTCAACCCCTTTTATATACCCTTAGTTCCTGCCAAGAGAACTCCTGAGGTAGCAAGCCCTGCCAGGCCTGCAAGTTAATTCAAATCCTATCCAGCTCTTAGTAATAATTATAAAGCAAGAGACAATGACACCCAGGGTAGGTGGTGCCCCCTATCAGGTTCTCACTGCTCTCCCCAGTCTTTTCAAATTCCAAGTGAGAACAAGACTGTTAGAGTGTAGACTAATTTATTACTAAACAAAGTGAATTTCTAATTACTACAGAAAGAAGCATATAAGAAAAACTCTGATTTCCAACATTGTCCAAAACCTTTCTCAGCATTGTCCAACGTCTTTTCCCCAGATTATCTAAGACCCACAGTTTTTTTATAATCCTGTTAACCTCACAACTTTATAGTCCTTCAGAATTCATTTACCCATACTCGAAAAGTAAACATCTTCCTTTCATGCTTCAGCTCCTCTTTGCTCTCTGCTCCTTGTCCTCCTCCAGGTAGTAGGAAGAAACTTCATAGTATTGGAACCAGCAAAGTTCATTTTCTCCTCAGGCCTAACTCACATGGCCTCTTCCAGAAACACCCAAGTCAAACTCCTCAAGACAAACTCCAATGCAGAGTTCAAATCTCCAACCTCTTTAGCTTTCAGCAGGCACATTCAGCTTATGCTACTAAAAGCCTAAGTTACCAGACTGGGCAAAAGCCCAAGTCTGAGACCACTCCTCATGGCCTCCTCGGGTTCTACATCTTTCCTTCCAAAATGCTGATCCCAAAATGGATGATCCAAAAATGGCTGATCTTCTCCTTGGTTTCAGTTATCCTAACATATTCTCTTATTTTCTTTTCCTGCCCTTCTGGGAACCAGCTCATAAATTATTACTTTACAGAGGAAAAACTTGTTTCTCTTCTTTCTTCCACCTTGTATCATTCTTGAAAAGAAATTCTAATTAAATCCATTCTTACTAGCATGTCCTCCTTAAAATTTGCAATCTTAAACTGGAGACAGTGACACCCAGGGGGGTAGATGCCCCCTATCAGACATACTTGCATAGATATTTAAAAGACAGATTGCTGAGACTCACAAGGGTAAGAAACATTTAGGAAGGCTGACAGTGGCAGCTGTTACCTTGGTTTTGTCTACATCTCTTCTTTTGTCCCAGCTGTATCTGTCCCTTTGAACCATTTCTTGCAAAAAACATTCTGGTTTTCTGTGTGTTTGGTTTGATTTTATTTCCTTCTTGGATTCTCCTTATATTTCACCTGACTTTCTCCATCACTGTGTACGCAGGTGTACTGTTTCTTAGGGATTTCTTCTTGTATTTTTATACCAAACTGTAGTATTACAGTGGTTAAAGCTATTCTCTTAAATGGCTTCATATGCAACTATGCTTTAAAAAAAAAAAAAAAACTGGTTTTGGTTATGCTACTGATCTTTGTGTATCTTAGTTTTCTCCTCCATAAAACACAAAATATTATTTATTTTATTATTATTGTTGTGCTTTCTTCATAGAGGTAGTGTTAGGATTACATTTGATACTTTCTTAAAGTTTCAGGATAGTGACTATATATAAAAACGTATTACCCATTTTAACTAAAATTACTTAGTTTATGTCTCTTTTGTCTTCTGAATTTTATTGGTTAAAACTAGTTCACAAAACAAACTGATATTTTATATAAAATATAGAATTCAGAAGTAGATTAAAAGTCTATTTTTCAGTCACCAGGTTTGTAAATCACACTAAATGTAGTCTCCTAATTTGTCTTTTCACAGGGTATCTCATGGACAAAAAATTGTCACTTTCTTTTTTTCACTTTCTATTCTCTCCTTGCCATTCTATTTTGTAGCAGAAAATGAGAAACAAGCAGCAGCAATGAACCTGTCATTTAACTAGTTGAGATTGTGGGAGTGAAATGAAATATATAAGACCCAGAGTGCCTTCTCTATACACCTGCTGTGGCAATTTTGCCAGAAGGAGTAACAAGTCAATTGTTTCATCACCTTACCAAACCTTCCTTTAACATACATAAATAAAACTAGGTGTAGTTGAGAGACTAATGACAATATTTAAGTCAATAGACATGCATTATGAAAACAATGATAATTTACAATAAAAATCCTACACAGAGGAAATGTAAATAAGTTAGGTGAATACATTGTTCTCTGGAGGTGAGTTAGTGACAGTAAAAACTATTGGATTGTGATCAATTGGATGAAGACAAAATAATAGTGCAATAGAATCTAACGTCTCAACAGTAATGTCACTAATTTAGGAAGGTCTCGCTGGCTTTTCTGGCATCAGATACCAGACTAGAAAATATCTTGAGGAAGAAGCCACCATGATAGGAAATAGCACAAAGATCCTAAAATTGGAAAGAACTTTGTTAAATTAAAAAAAATGAGGCCGGGCACGGTGGCTTGTGCCTGTAAGCTTCAGCCTATGAAGTGACCAGGGCTAGTGATCGCAGTTCGAGTCCCACCTGGGGCCCGTAGCGAGAACTAGTTCCAAAAAATATATAACTGGGTGTGGTGGCACGCACTGGTAATCCCAGCTATCTGGGAAGCTGAGGCTGGGGATTGCTTGAGTCTGTGGTACCCCAGGCAACGAGAGCCTACGGTCCCATGGGCAAAAATAGCAAGACCTATTCTCAAAAAAAAGAAAGATGTTCATTATAATTAAGTTTACTGAAAAGTATGGATTCAGATCATTAAGGTCATAATTAGGACACCATATATATCGCAAATCTAAGAAGTGACTTTAGAATGTAACAAATACGAGTGTGTGAGTGATATTATTTATTTTCTGCCCTCAGGCGTTTATATTAATTTCTCTATAGAGAATAATTTTTAATGCAACAGAGAAGAAAGCAGGATTGAATTTGATACTATTTTGATTCTATCAAGAAGTGGCAAAGTATGTGTATCAACCAAAAATATAGATTGACAAGTATTTCAATATTTGAGCTTGATATAATGGTCATTGGCACAAACACTCAAATATATAGTTACTATTTGTATTAAAAGGTTTGTTTCTTCAAGTTAGTAATTGTCAGTTAGGAAAGATTTGAGAAATAAACATATTCTAAATGTAATCATCTTAAAATTATTCTTATCAGAACAGTGTGGAAAAGATAAGGGTGTTTGTTCTTTCTTAAATGACTTGCACCTACAATTAGAGTAATAAGATCCAGACATCAACAAGCATGAATTTGGAGAAAATATTCTGATTTCTGAGAAATCAGAATTTTTGAATTTCTGACTTTGAATCAGTCAACATAAAATTCAGATATATCTTTTGAACTTATTTTAATCAAAATCATTTCAAATGACATTTTGTTACCCATTCGTACCAAGCAAATTCAGCACTGAAAATGTAGTGATGGTAAAGATAGACCTTCTTTTTTTTTTTTTTTTTTCATGAGGATCAAATTCTATCTGTTTAAGTGAGACTTACTGCCGGGGTTTCCTCTAGAAAGTAATTTATAAAGGGGCAAGTGAAAATATCTGAAGATAATAGGAACTGATGACAGAGTTCCAGAAAATATGTGGTAAAATAGAAAGCCACAAAATGGTCTTTACTACATATTTCTACTAAATTTATTTCTTTTAAGTGGGCATGGATCTAGGACCCAGAGGTCTGAAAGATTTTCTGATGGATTCAGACAGTAGGTTGAGTATAAAGGGGAGTGCAAGTGGGGAGAAATGGGTATTCCATACTACATGTCACTATGTGTTAATACAAACACAGATAAAAATGTCTATGTATTCTCTTTTCAATTTGGTTTTCCTGAAGAACAAATGAAAACATTATTTCTTTTTTTTCTTTCTGCCCCCCCCACTAAAGATTATTTCTAATGAGAGCTCTCAAAGATAAATTGTTAAAGGGACTCTGTCTCCCCATTGCCAATTGTCTTTCTTAATATGCTTATTTCAATAGTTGAGTAAAATAATTAGTTGATTTTTGGAGAGGTTTATTGGTAACTTATTGGCTTTGGTAACTTTATTGACTTTGGATATAGAACCCTGAAAAAAATATCTGTTGTAAAACCTGAAGTCTATATTTGATACCAAACTTCATTTTCACAGACACTGAATAAATGGGTTATATTTTCATTTGACCAAATGTAAAAATTTTATAATGGTGTTCTAGACTGTAATAATACTGGATCCTGCCCAAAAGTTTCACCTGGAAGAATGAGGAAATATAGTTAGAAAGGTAGAAGTATTTCATCCTATACCCATGGCATGAAGCAGAAATGTAAGTGACCAGCTAGAGACTCACGCTCATTCACACAAAAAAGATAGCTTATTGGAACTCCCTTGAAGAGTTCAGATTAAGGCTTATGTGCAAAGTGACCATTTTGTTAAATCATTTGCTGAAACCCTTGGAAATTGGTACTAAACTGACGTAAGACAAGAGGATTCGTTACCCTTGATCCCTTCTCCTTCCAACTCCAGAGGAATCACAGCTAAGTAGAAGAGATGTATGAACAGAAATAATAGGAGAAAAATTTGGAAGAGTTCACTTCTCTTTCTCACTTATGTCCCATCTACAAGCCTAAGCCTGGGTGAGTAAAGAAGCTTAACCCAGATGAAACCACTTTCTTTATAAGTACCCAGCAGTGGACCTCTATATTGAGTTAAATATATATTTAATTACAGGTTAAATATATATTTAATTACAGGTTTATTAGGAAAAGGAGAGAGAAAATGAGACACCTTAGGTGTTGAGGTGTCAGGTGTTATATATAGTCCTCCCCTACTTCCCAGGGAGAAGTTCTGTACATTAGAAATCTCTTCTTGATTGAACTTCGCTGCCCCCATAGTGGTGTTTCTTCCTTGGAAGAGAGAATCTCATTGCCCTATCCATTTGGGTGCTGCTTGTAGTTCTTTGGTTATGTAGGTACTGTTCATCGAGATTCCAGTTCTGCTTCTGTGTAAAATAATCCATCTGTTGTGCTCTTGGGAGGAATAAAGTACAGTTTCTCCCTATGCTGTATTTTGGCCTATCTCAAGGTTTAGACTTTTTTTAAAGTACTTTTTCACACAAAAATTATCTTTTGAAACATTACTGAAAAAAAATTATATTGTATTTTCTCCTCAGTCACTTCTATATTTTGTACAAGCTTATATTAAAGTATAAGAACAAAGTTCAGCTCTGTAATATGTATGCACACAGCGGTAAAGACACATAAACAAAATTTTTTACAACCCTTAAGAATGATCTTTCTTTTGTTTAGCTCATTCATCACATAATCAATGAAAAGTAAATCATGGGTTCTCATTATCCTGAGATCTATTAGTGTTTCTATTAGTGTCTTCTATTTCAACCATTAATTAAAAATTGTCAAGATAGAGTTTATATATGTGCTTAAATGGTTTTCATGGCCTTCTCAATTTTTTTTTCTATATGATATGCATCTGCTATCACAACATCTGTACTGTTAGTTTTTCTAAAAAATGTTAACCATGTTGCTTTAGTTGTATTCCTCTTAATGAAATAACTAAACGTTTTGTTCTTTTTTTTTTTTTTTAACAGCCGAAGATGCATGTGGAGGAACAATGAGAGGTTCCAGTGGCATCATATCCAGCCCGAGTTTTCCTAATGAATACCATAACAATGCTGATTGCACTTGGACCATTGTAGCAGAGCCTGGGGACACAATTTCACTCATATTTACAGATTTCCAAATGGAAGAAAAGTATGATTACTTAGAAATTGAAGGTTCTGAGCCACCTACAATATGGTAAGTAGAGAACTTCTATTAGCCTGTCTTTATGCCATTGCCTGAGGCAAACTCAGGATCAAAGAACAGCTGTGTGGCCTTTAAAGTTTGAATATTTAAAATAACTTAGAGCATCGGAAAATTCCGTGGAAAGTGTCAGAACTCGGAAATATTTTTTGAAGATCAGAGTACTGATATATCAAACATTGGAATTTTAAAAGCTGGAGCTTTCTGTCAGTATTTCCTTATCACTCAATGAAAGGGTGCTTCTAGGAGTTTTATTAGGGAATGAAAATTGTTCCTAATGTAATCTTGTGTTGTCTAATATGATAGTCCATAGTTGGGAATTTCTTTTAAATTGAGTAGTTTTTGAGATGATTTGTATTTGTTGTTGTAGCCAGCTCTTTTATCTAGTTTGTATTCTGAAAGCAAAAATTAAGCACTGTGATCTGTGTAAGTATTATCAGTTTCTCTAGAGACTCAAGGAAATTTTTCACGAAAACTGCAGTTTTCAGAACATGCTTTCAGGTATAAATTTCTTAGCAAAATGCTTGTGCTATTTTAAATTGTGAATCCATAGATAGTATTAAAATTTAGCATATATTATGAGACAATAGTTGAGTGAAGGTAAGTATGCTAAGAGTAGTAGGATGAAAATTTGGTAAAAACTAAACTACAAAGGGTCATTAAGTTACGTAAAGTAGTAATGATAGTAGAAGCTATAAAGTGTTTCAACAAAAAACAATTACATGAGAAGGTTTGAATTTTCAAATGATTATTCTTACTGAACTGTAAGGATTCATTTTAAGTGGACCTTGATTAGTTGTAGGAAGATCTCTTAGAATAATTAATTTAATTCAAATAAAAACCATGCCAACTTGGGTTAGGATGATGCTCATGGAGACAATGAAGTACAGTGAGTTGTGAGATATTTCAGTGGTATAATGAAAGCGACTATATAATAGATTGAGGAGTGGAATCCAAGTAAAACATCATTTTCTGACTTTCAGAAATTTATAAAGGCAGTAGAACTATTTGCTAAATTAGAAAATATTGAAAGAAGGTCAAATTTGGAGATTGGTTTAGGTGTATTTAGTTTGAAGACTGAAAAAATGCTATTGAAGACATGCATTTATTTGTATCTATGTGATTCAGTAGATCTTAGCAGAAGTATAATTGATATATAGTTGATATTGTTGATAACTGGCTAGTATGCATTGATGATACCGACTAGATAGAAGCAGGATGTAATAAGAGTAGAGGGACTTGGGTTAATCTGAGTATCAAAAACATTTAGAAGGATGAGGATGTGCATCAACAAGATGGAAGGAAATCTAAGAAAATAAAAATATAAGAAAATAAATATCACACAGAAAAAGCAGGTGGCGTGTGAAGAAGGATGAGTAGAAAACTTGCTGAACTGCTGTTTTTAAATGGTAAATTGTTTTAAAAATGCACTCATTGTAAATTAAACTTTTTTAATTTTTTGTAACAAAAGGCCATGTATATTAGAAAAAGGAAAAGAAGACACCTGATAGAGGCCGGCAAGATCTTAATGAATAACTTTCAAAAAAAGATAAAAATAATGCACTTAGGTATACCTACTTTGCTTTTGTTTCCATCTCCCTCTACTTTCCAGGCCTTGATACTCGAGTTAAACAGTTTTTACCCTTTCTGTGATAACCTCATGCTGCAATACAATGAAATACTCATTAAAATCCTGGTTTAAAAGTGTTAAGGAATTCAGAAATCGTTTCTAAATAGCTTTTTCTCCAGTGATACATATTGAAGTTACAGTATGTGAATAAACCTTGAAATTTCCAATAATTTTATGTTTTGGTATACAAGCAATTCCATCACAACATAATTTTTAAAAAAATTAGCAACATATTTGACAAGTATAATAAAAGAAATTGCGAAATGATGCTTTCTAGCTTTCTTTTCATTTCTTCCCAGTGAGCTCTGGAAACCAAAACTAACATTCTTCTTAAGTTCACATAGTCATTTCCTATTTTCAGATTAGTATTCCCAGTAATAATTTGTATATAACTTATCTACCATTATCTTTTTGTGTGCCTCTGAGTTTCTAAGACAATGCTTATCCAGTAATAGCATTAGATCCACAAACTGCTTTTCTCTTCACAAATTTTCTCATTAAATGACACAGGGCCATTTACTCCCCCTCTTACTGAGAGACAAAATAGCTACAAGAAATTCATTGCTTATCTAGCCTTTAAATTAGTATTATATAAATTTTAGGCAAAATTGTCAAAATACTGATTATATAATAAAACATCAGCAAAGTCAATTGACACTTTTCTGTAAAATGATACAAGTGCCTAAACTTTATTTCTGTAAATGCCAATTTAAAGATATGTAATGTCAGTGAATTAGTAACATTGTCTGTAGTATTTAGAAACTATAAAATGACATTCCTTTTTAATTGTATTATATTGATTTCTAAAGTTCTCTGTGAATAACTGAAATAAAACTTTAAAACTAATCCTGGCCCTCCAATCACATTAAATTATTTATTCTTTTCCTATCTTAAAAAATTTGGTAACAAAATGAAATACGTTATTTCAGGTGACATTACTTTGGTTCTTATGAGTATGCATTGCTGAAATAATACTTCCAATTCATGAAAGATTTCAAAAGAGAAATGTGCATAAGGGAGACATTCACACTCTTTTCATTAAAATTACAAATGGTTGTTTGGGAAGTTGCCACTAGCTGTTATCATTTATTGTAATTCCTGACAGTGAAGCAAGAGTTACTGTATCCTATGTTTGACTTTGATACAGAGTAAGTCAGCCCAATAATTGTGTTGCACAAAGAACAGTAACAGCTAGTCAATGCCTCTCTTGTAAGTTGTATATACAAGATCATTAAATTCTTGCTTACTGAGCAACAGTACTGTATGATCCAACAGGAGTTCATGAGATCCACTGAGTTTTTACTGGATGCTAACACTTTGTGAGAACTGATGAATGTCAATCAGTCCCATTGCAGTGAAATGCAATGTGGCATAGGATAACAAAACCTAAGTTCCAGTTTCAATTTTGACTTTGTTGATAGATGAAAATTGGTAGGGTGTTATTTGCCTTTATGTCAGTTTACTCACTTATGATATTTAAGGCTTCTCTCAACTCTAATATTGCATAACTTTCTCTGTGTGGGAGCTTTCATAAAGCTAAGGGAATACAAAGTTATTAGATACTCCCTTATTTACAAAGCATGGGGTGCAGCATTGGGTCAGATATTCTTTAAACCATTTCCAAACTTAATCTTCTTGATTCTTACTGTAATCTCATGTTGTGTTTATTTAACAAATACCTTTGGGGAACTTAACAACATGGCAGACGTTTTCTAAATGCATCAGGGATGAAAGTGACAAATATTTGCTTTTATAGAACATATGTTTTGTCAGAAAAGAAAAGAATATAGAGACCAATGAATTCAGGACAGCAGGATCTGGGATGATGGAAATACAGGTTGCCTAACTGAGAAATTGAGACTTGAGTATAATCCTTAAGGAAGTTGATTAAAAATGCAACTATATCAGGGATTATCATACCAGATAGGCCTCAGGAGCAAAGTACATATCTATATTAGTCTTAGTTTTTTAAGAAATACAATCATGACCATTATTTCTACTAAGGAGTTAATGTGGTTGAAAGTAGTACAGGAACAAGAATTAAGGAATCTGACTTAAGACCCATACATAGCCATTGGAGTAGGTGAATGTGAAATCATTTATTAAAGGATTTGCTCTCAGTACTGAAGTGATCAGACTTAAATTTAGAAGAATCATTCTGCTGCTATGTGGAAAAAATATAGGAAAGAACCAGAAAGTAACTAACATTATTTCCGGCAATCTAGATATTAGAACTGTTAGAATGAGGAAATAAGAAGTTATTAGATTTTCAGCATAAAATTGGGAAATAGAATAATGATAAGTGAATTTGGGGAAAGAAGAGATGAGAAGGAATAAGGCTAACTTTCAGAATTTGGATTTGAGAAACAGGAGGTACAATGTTCATTAACTGATGCTGGGAAAGCTATTGAACAAACACCTTGAAGAAGAAGAGATGGATCTTAATTTTAGACTTGTTACATTTGAGATGGATAATAGATACACACATATTTTAAGGAGGTAAGTAGTTGGACATATCAGTCTTAGTTCGGAATAAAAGACACAGATAGAGATCTAAACTTGGAAGTCATGATCTTTTGGATTTGGAACCGAGGCCTGAGTACGGAAGAATCAAACACTTCAGCAGACAGCAGTAAAGTAAGCAAGCTGAGGGGTTTATTTAAAAAACAGGTCAGCTCCTGAGAGCAAAGTTGTAAGGGTTAAAGAAACAGGCTGACTGTGCTAGCAACTAGCAGGTCTGAGGTTTATGCAAGGACATATAAGATGCAAAATGGCTCCCATGCTATTCTATTATGAAAGTGGTTACTGATGAAAACAATAGGAAGGTTTTTAAGAGATATGCTCATGTTTTGAGTATGAGTTGTGCTGGTCATGCAGCTTCTTGATTGGTCAACCGTGGCCGATGTCCTCACAGATTAAACAGTGATGGCATGTTTTGAGCTTTTGTCTTAATATTGACTTTTCCCTCCTGTTCTGTTTCCCCAGAGTCACATGTCTCTTGGGACCCCCGTCCCTGTCTACCTGTCAAGGTCTAATCCCTCAAAATAGAAATGATTATTAAATAACATAAGATACAAAGAATAAGAAGAAAAGATAAAAATACTGTTTTCCCATTTTAGCACCCCCTTTCCCATTCACCACTGATAACCACCAAATACTCTCTGTATCTAAGAGTTCATGTTTTGTTTTTTCACTTGGCTAATTTCTTTATATTCCACATATGAGTGAAATCATTTTGTATTTGTTCTTTTCTATCTGACTATTTCATTCATCCTCAAATTTCTTTCATGTTTTACCAGAAAGCATTATAAATATTCATGGTATATATTTTCATAGCAATAATGTAAAAATTAAAACTACTTATAAGTATACATGCTTCTGATAATATTTTGATATCTAACTTGACTTTGTCTTATGTTTATAGTAGAATTGCCATTTATTTTTCTGAAAGGTCTCAGAATGATTTCATGATTTTCACCTTTTAAAATTATTTCTATTTCTATATAAATTGAGTAGAGGAACATGATTGGATGGGGATTTACTAGGAGTAACTTGAGTGCTGATTGGCTAGCAAAAAACTTTTTAGAATGAGAAAATAAATTTTGACAATCATAATAAAACTGAGTTTATATCTTTAGAGCAGAGTATCATTAATGAAGATCACATGACATGATGCAGTGCTGATTTTTGTATTCATCACATTCTCATATTTATTCTAACTGTTGCTTTTCATGTTCCAATTGTACTAGCCTTTAATTTCTTTAAAAGTTACATAATTAACACCTTTGCACATAGTATTTTGCCTTCCTGAAACGATCTATTTCACCAAACACATATTCCTTATTTTAATCACAAAGTATAAGCTACTTCTCCTGCTATGTCTTCCTAAATAGCTAAAATGGGTACATTTTCCAGACACAAGCCACATTATCATCTGTATCCTTCAGTATTCATTGAACTTGCCAATTACTTGTTCAGTATCTGTATTCCTTATTTACTGTAAGCCCTGTGAAGGGAAGTACCATGGCTATTTAACTTAATATTGTGGCCTTTCTATAACACAGAAATGCTTCATGTCTGTTGCATGAATGAATGAATAAATAAGTGATATCTGGTCATTTTATATACCAGAAAACTTGGGGCTTCATGACATATCTACTCACTGAAAGCTGATGTTTATGGTAAGTCTTATTCTAATTAGAGGCTGGCTTGATATTCATACAGTTAGAACAGGAAAGGCAGTTATTACTGTTAACATCTCTAAAGTTCAACAGGTAAATTTGATAATTTCCAGAATGACCTACATCTCATAGGGATAAAATTGATCAAGTCCATGTGTTAGTGAGCTGTTCCACAAAGTTGACTTGTAGACTTCTGTACTTCCCATTCCTGGATTGTGTAAAGTAGACAAAGTATTAAACTACAAATTAGGCTTATATACAGTCATTATTGAAATTCTGTCAATTCTGAGCTTTCTGTACACATATGTACATATCTTCACTTATCTAGAAAAATGAATCTAGTAGAAGTCTTTACCCATATTGTATACTATTTAAAAAATTACTCATTCCACAAATACACCAGACTTTATCCTGAGGAATTGATTTATGTTGGTTAGCAAAACATTTTTTCTTGTTTAATCTCATGGAGCTTATATTCTCCATTCTCCTTCTTCATTTACCTTTTGGCATAGAAAGCTAGTAAACAAATATAAATATGCAGGCATTCATGTTTTAAGACATGTGTATAAAATCCATTTGATTTTCCACCCAAATAATTACTGTTATTACTCCATATTTTTCATGGTTTTCTTGGTAATAGAAACATGCTAGTGTGATGATTAGAAGTGACCACTGAAACATAACTGAAAACATGGTGTCTTGTTTATATTGTAGCTGAGTGATATCCATTATATTACATTTTCTGAAGTGTGTTACCTTATATTCACAATTATTTTGCCATATCCCCCTTCCACATTTAATTATTCTTTGTGTACACATCATTATGTTTTGGTAACATTATTCTGTTATCTCCTGTATTATAATGGTGTACAAATTAAATATTTTAAATGAAATATAATAGAAAATTTTGAGTTTCAAGTAAGCAGTTGTATTCCAGCAGTTCTTCCTGATAACAGTCTCTGAATTTCCTCCTGAGTCTCATGTCTTATGAAAATAAGATTTCTGAAAGCTGGACTCCATCTGTGTGGTCTATTCCTGTTACCACAAGCAAAAAAATCATTATCAATTAAGCAGTTATAACATGTAAAATGTTTTTCTAGAAGTTAATCATATCATTAAAGAAGAAAAGAATAATAAGGGGTATAAGCACCTAATTCCATATTTTATATTATGTATTTGGAAATATTATATAGATATCCCAATTATAAGGTAAAAGTAGCAATATTTAATGAAGAAATACATTGTTTCATCAGGGTAATTTCACAGAAACTGTAGAACTGGAGTTGGATTATGAAGGGTGGTAGTCTTTTTGTAGGTTCCCTTAAATCACTGCTGATGCTATTTTTAATTATGTCAAATTAATACTCCTTTCCCATAGTTAGTGTGTAGTGTTGTGTTTTCCCCTGCCCTCCAAAATGTTCCCTTTACCTGTGAAAGTGATCTTGTTTGGAAACAGGGTCTTTGGATGAGATCAGATTAGATTAATGTGAGACATATAAGACTTGACTTTTTAAAAAGAGCAAAATTTAAACATAAAGAGAAAGATATTAATTGATGAAGAAAAATTAGAATGATATATTCACAAGCCAAGATGGCAACTTAAAAAACCAAAAAGAGGCAAGGAAGCATTCTTCTCTAAAGCTTTAAGAGAATATATTCTTCTTGGTACTGATTTTCAACTTTTAGTGTCCAGAACTGTGAGATGATAAAATTCAGTTATTTTAAGCCACCGAGTTTGTGGTAATATGTTCTTAGTAACTTAAATGAACAGTGATTTTAAGTAATTTGTTTATTTTTCAGATTACATTTAAAGGAAAAGCTAACCCTTTTCAGATGATGTACAAAACCTGTTCAAGGATTCAGAATAACAATAATATGAAATAAGCATAAACTCATTTAATGTTTTTTATCATTTCAATGAAATATGACTCTGAAGTTATCCCAAAATAAAAAAAAATGAATCAAGTACTTTCAAAAGGACACTAAAAGCAAATATAAACCATAAACAAGCAACAATTGTTATAATATTTATAATAACAATTATAATAACAATTGGCATTTTTTTTTATTATTGTTGTTGTTATTTATGTTCTCATGCTACTTACATAATATCCGTGATGGCAAAATAAATTGTAAGTCTCCTATCAACAAAAGAAAATTGAAAGGTGTACAAGTAGTTTTTCAGAAAGAATGATATAGTTGAAAATAAGTGATACCTTGAAGGAGAAATAAGTGAATGGTTATTATAGTAATGATTCTTATTTAATTGGAACTGAAAGTAATATATCTATATGATCTGGGTTACCTGTTTCAGTCGAATTTAGTTTGGCTATAAACTGTACCTAAGTAAATAATCTTCTGTAAACTGAATGATGTATTTTTTTTTTTTCCTGGACAGTTGCTTTTTCATAATGAAAATATTCCCTGTGTATTCACCAATCTCCAGAATCATCAAATAGGACTTTGCTCTTGACACAATATACAACTCTAGGGGAATCCAGTTGCATCGTGATTTCTGTGACTACTAGGCCTGCGTGTTGTCCAGTGTGTAGCCTCTGTGACTATAAATGTAGCTTGTTGTTTCAGCTCTGCCTTTGCCAAGATGTTTTTCCACCACCCAGGCTGCATTCATGTGAATAAAAAGCTCTTTTAACAAAGTTATTTTTGATACATGAAGGAAAATCTTCCCTAATTTCATACTCCCCCCATTATTTTTAGTCCAGATTTTATTTATAATTTCATGAGAAGCTCTAAGTTAACTCAGAAACAAAAAACTTGATCTTTTGCTGGGTTGCTGGTCACACTCATGTCAAAAATACACTTATTTCAAAACTTGGCTTAAAATATTAGTCATTTCTGGGTTTTCTTACATCCAGTCCAACTAGTTAAGCTATTGAGCAGTCTATCATGCAGCCCTGGTCGTTTCACTCTTGCATATCATTTATTTTTGTTACTATTCTTCTGTTGCCTTTCCTGTGTATAGAGGCATTTTCTAATTGTTTCTTTGCCATCTTACCCTATTCTTGCCATTAGAGTTAGATCAGTTGTCACTTTGCACATACTAACTAAAATTCTTGTCTCACTACTGCCTTCAGGATTAACTCAGCCCCTTAGATTGACATACACAAGCTTATGTAACCCTTACCAATTTCTGCTTATGAGATTTTAATTCTTTTTATCACATCATTTTTATTAGCATCAAAACAATACCCTTTTCTTTATAAATGCTATGCAAATCAAATAGTTTCATTTTCCACGCTACCTTTCTCACATGAAATATCTTTCTTCCTACAGTATATTATTTTCATACCAATTCTGTTCTTATATTGATTCTTGAATGATAGTATTCTTCAATTGAAAGTGTACCTATAGTCTGTTATATATATTTTGATTGCATAGTGCTGTCACTATAACAGTTTTTTCATAATTTGTTTATTGGTTACATTTTGCTTTTAATCCTCTCTTTGAAGGTATGTAAAAATTTTTGTGGAGGGATAATTACATTTAAATTTAGTTGAAGGAACTACAAGCATTGTTTCTGCTTTACCTCAATTGTCTAATTGTTGCTCCATCTAATTGTATAGTATAGTTGCATAACCAGGAAATTTTACCAGGAATGCATTAAACTTACTCAGATTTTACCAGTTTTATTGTAATTATGTGTGTGTGTGTTTATGGCTCAACTACATTTAGTTCTATGCAATTTTTATCATTTGTAAACACAAGTGACTCCCACTGCAGTCTAGATAAACAATTCCATCAGAATGACCCTTCATACCACACTTTATTACCTTAGCCACATGTCTTCTCCTCTCTCTAGTATCTGACAGCTGTCTCTATCTCTAAAACTTTCTCACTCCACATATACTAAAGTAGATGTATCAAACCACCTTTCGATAAATAATTAATTGGTTTATCTAAAAGTTGACATTTTTGTGCTACTGATAGTATTAGAATTGTAAATTGTCCCCCTAGATTTCTCCATATTATAGACATTGACCACATTAAGACTATCAGTAATAATTCTGTCTCCACCCTTTTATTTGGAATCTGCCATTAATACTCTCATAACTTAAGAACATTTTATGGAGATAGTTTGCTTAGCTTTTATTTATAAATGTTACATTAAGGAAATTCATTTAAAATATTTTTAAGGATATGATGGTTCATGGGTGATGTGGTGGGAGATTCTTGGCATATAACGATGTAAATATACATGTAGCCACTGAAATAAAATAATAGAATTAAATATTTTTAAGAATAAAAAACATCATTATGATAGACTGTACTAGGATATTTAATCAAATTAAGGCTTATATTTAATGATTTTTATACTTCTTCCAACTAAATAACTTTTTATGTCGCTCTTCTGATCTTTATGGCATTGACCTGTATCTTTAACATATTTAAAATATTTCAGAATATATATGATAGAGGATTAAACCTGTGTTATAATCAGTTCACAAATTTGTCCTCAATAGTGGTAGCAGAGGAAATATCATAGATAACTTTTATGAGTAGGCATCAGAATCAAAGCTTGTGTCTTTAGAGAACTCTAAATCTATTTATCTAAAATAGCTTATGGTAGTAGTTCTAACAGTCATGAATTTACCCTAAATTCTAATTGAATATCTTTATTTCTGCATTCTTTCTGCCATTTATTCCAATTGTCTATAGAGATACATACCATATACATGCTATAAATACACACATGTGTATACACACATAGAAAGAGTGCAATAATGATATCCATGCAGTTACAGAGTATCATTTTCTGTTGTGCTTGTTTCCCTGAATTCTTTCAAATTACAAAGCCAATTTCTACTGAAAATGCTCCATAAGAATAGATTAGTTAATAGATATTAGAAAAAATTTTGTCAGATTGGTTCACTTTTAATACTTTCTTAGTGTGCTATTGAATTAATACTGCTTTTTAATACTATACATAGCTTAAAGGTATAGGAGCTCCCCACTCAAGTATTGTTACCACATTATAACTATTCATTATACCTACCCACATTCCTCCAGTGTAGTCCATTGTGCACCCTCTCATTTTATCCTCTCCTCTTCTGTTTGGTAACCTCTGTTCTACAGTCATATTTGTAGGGTTTGTTGTTGGTTTGACTTTATCTGATCCTTTATTTCATTTCTCTATATTTCTCCATACAAATAACACAATTCAGTATTTAGCTTTCTACTTCTGACTTATTTCACTTAACACAATCCCTCCAGATCCATTCCTGCAGTTATCAATGTCAATATTTTCCTTTTTTATAGCTGAGTAGTATTCTGCTGTGTATATATACCAAATCTTTCTAATCTTCTCACCTATCTTTAGCTACTTGGGTTGTTTCCATTAAATATCAACTGTAAGTAGTGCTGCTGCAAACATAGATATGTATATATCCCTTCAAATTATTGTTTTTGTACTCTTTGGGTTGTTACTTAGGGATGGAATTACAGGATCATATGGTAGATCTATTTGTAAGATTTTATAAACCTCCATATTATTTTCTTCCAAACTGTTTTCCACAGGGTATGGCCTGGCTACCTGCTATTCCATCAAATCATCTTTCATAAAATAACAAACTTTACAAAAGTATTCAGCTTTTATGTTAACAGTAGAAAAAAGTGTCCTTTTCAGAGTTTCAGTGGTACATTACATTTACCTTTTTTTAGGTACATTTGTCATTTATAGTAATTGTATACTCTGTATGTAATTTTTGTTTGTTTACAGTGATGGTCATTATCTTTATGTGATCTATCTTAAAATTATTAATAATATTTGGTATTGTTTGAGTTTGAGAAATACAAATTAAGACTGTGATTGCTACTGGAATAAGCATGATTAATCATATTATTTTAAACTCCTTCACATATTCACTTATTTGCCTCTCTGTTGGTGGGAAATGAATTAGCCAATGCTCTGTTAAATGTAGCACCACTGAATCTATATCTATCTACATATATAAATGTTAATTTTATGGTAACCTTACACATGAAATATTCAACAAGATAGTCAAGTGAGATCATTTCAGATGTTAAAATATTGATAATATAAGGCTAATTATATTTAGCCATTTGAGTGTATAGAAAAAGTAATATTTATAAATTATAAACTTATAAAATTTAACTCAATAGGAAGACACTCAAAATGATGAATGTTTTCTTAAAAAGTTAAATGTTTTTAGATTGTAATGATACTTTATTTTAAAATACTTTTACAGAGATAGACAGTTGGTTATGTGCTGTAGAGAATTCATGAAGTCAGTAGTGTTTATCCCAAATGATTATTAAAATACCTTTCAATGCCAGTATTCTATTTCATTCACAATCTCATCAGTATTTCACAAATGTTATTAAGTGGTATGTTCGTTAAATAAAATTTTTGGTGGCTAGACTTTCATGTAGTGACAATGATTGCAATAGAAGTTGTTTAGCCATACATTGACCACTTTAGCTATAAAAATATAGGGCATAATGGAAAAAGTATATACATGAACACTATTTTGGCATAGTTTTCAACTCTTTAGAGTTAACTTTGAACAATATTTAATTTTTATTCCTTTAGAGCAATTGCCAGTTGTAATATTCTGTTTTTGCATATGAAGGCATATTCTATAGAAAATTATTAAAGTCTTATAATAGACTTTTCTGAAATGGACAGAAATTATATCTTTATTTTCTTTAAGGTTATGACTCAAGAACACAGTTGTACAGTATTTTCCATGGATTATAGGGAAATGGCCATAAGACAAAATAAATAAAGTCTCAAGGAGTATCAAAATTATAAACACATGATCTTAACTCACTTAGCTATATGATATGCCAAATGTTCTAACTAACTATGGCATGTAAAATTACATAATGCGTAATTCCATTTATTATGCCTCTGATTTGGAGCATGCAAAAAAATTATATTCTAATGTTTTAGGTATTTAGGTTTCTGCAAATGACATACCATTAGAAACCTGGTGGAAAGGTCTGCCTTAAGGTTATACATCCCATAGCTCTTGCTAATATTCAGTTTCCAAATTGAAATAGCTTAATTACATTCTCCAAGGATACATTTTCAGAGTAGGTGCAGCTGTTGCATTTTCTTTTTTAGAAGACAATTATAATTACAGGCAACTTGTTTAAAAAGATGGGATTAATAATGCATTACAATTTTAGAGAAACAGTTATATTAGTGTTGGTTCATGTAGGAAAAATAAATTGGTGATAATAGACCAATAGAAAACAAGGTATTATAGGGGATGTGTCTATGTTGTGCGTGCATGTGCATGCATGTGTGGGCACTTTTGTCACAATTTGGAGAGAATAAATGTAAGAAAATGTATGAATAAATTTATTTTTAAGGGGAAAGTTGCCTATTGTTTATTGCATATCAGGCATTAAATGGGCTGTACAGTCAAAAACCTGTATAATATTTAGTATTAAGATTAGTTTGGCAAGGTTATCATCTGATGGTAATTAATTCCATAAGAGGAAGTTATATATCTGTAGAAAGCATATCTGGAGCAATGTAGCAGAAATAAACTGGTTTAACTATTAAAGTAAACTTCATTGAAAAAATCATTCAAAGTCTTCAGCATGGTTTATAATTAATAGAATAACAAAGTGCCAAAAGAACTAAAATAAGATATTTCCCAGGGAAGATATTGTTGAGACATCAGACATTGTTATACTGCTTATGAGTTTACATGCTACCCTGCCACATTTTCAAGTATGCAAGAAAAGATAAAAGACACCAACTCAGAAAGTGAGGGCTTTATTAATCATGATTCTGCAACACAGTGTTTCGTTTTCCTGTGTCCCATTTCCCACAGGGTAAAATGGGGAACACTCAGTGATAGCTGCACATGTAGTAGGACCTATTAAAGAAAGAAAAAGTGAGGCATGTTCACTCAATATGCCTATCAACAAAGGTTTTTTACTGGCAACCCCACCCAAATTTCCTATGTAACTTAGCATAAAATTGGAATTTTATTGAAAAAAGCACTTTCAATAGCATTTTTCCCCAATAAGCAGAAATTCACATGAAGTGTTTGTTTTAAATCTATAGAACACCTCACTGAACAACAATTAAAGTAATGAAATTGTATTCAAAGTACCTAAGTCAGTCCCTGGTAGTCAATTAGGTGTCCAGAGAAGTACAATTATGTTTCAAACCACAAGGGCACATTTAAACCACTGATGCAGAATGTTGCTCTTGTGGTTTTAGGATAGTGCCATGGGAGATTTACTCAGGCCATTTATTATGTTAAGGTAGTCTTATCCACTCCTTTACAGCATAAGCATACCATCTATCAACCAGTAGTATCACTCTCTTCCTGGGTGCTGAATTTATAAGAAAAATAAACAAATATTTTCTAATATATATATAAAAACATCAAAATAAACAATTTCTGAGTGTTTCTTCCTCCTATAAAACATTGTCTCAATTTGGAAACATGCCAATATCTATTCTGCCTGGAACTGTGCTAATTATAGCCAAATAGGGTATAACCCACATTTTAATGTGTATTTGTTTTTTAATTCATGTAACACGTAGTGTTTAAATGTACTGTTTTAAACATACAGAGGTGTACCACAGTCAAAAAGGGCATTAACATATAAACAAAATTGGAAAGGAACTCTGTTAAGAACCTGTGTGAGAATTTTAACAAACCTCTGCTTTGACCAGATAGAGTCCATGAGTTTAGGTTATACTTATGAGCAGATCTTTTTCTTATTCCACAACTTTGTCCTATACATGAGAATCAGGAGTAAGGACAAATTCTGATTTATACTCACACATGGTGTCCATTAATGATGAATGATGTAGATGTACTTACTTTATCACATTTAAAATAATAAGACAAACCCAAAGGAACTATACATCTTTGATTTAGTGGAAACTAGAGTTCAAAGCACAATTTAATTTAAAAGGTCTAAATTAATTCCTTGGAAATACTTCCATTGCTCTCTTAAATTCCCTGTACTGACTGACCAAATACTCTTTTAGTTTTATTCTTTTTTTCCATAGTCTGTCTCATCTGTTCTTTGTTTTTTAATTGAAACTCTCTATATTATTCCCTTACTGTTCACGCCCTCCATTTCTCCACAGCAAGCTGGAGATGCAATCTAGATTTTAAAAACACTTTTTTTTCCTTCCATGATTTTTATGAAGAGGTTTAAAATCCTCACATTTTAAAATATCTCTACAGTTTACACATGAAAGATCTGAAACTTCATATACTGCCTTGTCCATATAGTCTTGGTATGTAGTAATTGCTATAGCTGGGATTAGATATCATTAGATATTAGATATTCATATCTATGGCAAAATCACCAAAAATGAATGTTATTTCTTCCCTTGTGTTTTTGCAGAATTTAAATTTTCAAACTGATGTCCTGAAAAATAATCATGTACAATTTATACTTGATAACTCTAGAATTGATCTGTGATCTACTCAATGACAGAACTAGATGATTTTTTTTCATGAATTTTTAATCTTGAGACAAGAATGAACAAAATTTGCACACAACTATCAAGAAAACAACATTATGCATGTATTACCAATATATGCTTACTTATTTGTTTATTCATTTATAAATATATATGTATATATTAAATAAATCTATAATATATAGTGATTTGTATACAATATTACATAGAAACACAGTATACTATTATATTATGGAGCACATATGACTATATAATAGATGTCAATACTAATGTATCATGAATATTCCACACATAGTTATTGATTCTAAGTTTTATGAACATAATTTATAACCTTATAAGTCATACTGAAGTATCTCCTTATCCTTGATTATATCATAATGAAAAGTCTGAAGAAATACAAAGACCAGATAAAGGGAAATCAAAGCTGCTTTTGTTCCTCTATCCTTTGTTGCTTACTTTGATTTAATGATCTCAGAGTAATTGCAAATTTATTAAAAACAAAATAGCAAGATATATTTTCTCTAGACTCATTTAATGGTTTTATTGTTACAAACTCTGGGTTTAATTCTATATGTCTTAAGGAAAAACATATCAAATTAATTCTTCAGTATCAGAGTTATAATTTGTTAAATTGAATATAGCTTAGAGTTATAATTTGTTAAATTGAATATAGCTTGTAAAATCTAAGCAAACCCAAAGCACTGACATATTGTCCTGAAATAACATATATATAAACATACTAGATCACCGGTAATAGCAACCAATTATTGAATTATATATATATATATATATTTTCACTAATTTATTGTGGAGGATATACCAGGAAATCGCATAGCTTAAAATATTGATGGCAAGGGAACTTAACTTTAAGTATTAGCTTTAGTACTTAAAAATATTCAACTAAATTTATGGTGATCCTGTTCTATGGTACTTTATTTTGTCATATTGAACAATATTTTATCCATGTAATGAAGTAGATCCAGAGTATATTCTAGTAGACATTTGCAAAGGTACAATGATTTTAAGTTTTAGTGCTAAACTCTCTCTCCCAAAATAAAGGGGAAACATTTCTAATATGTAGCATGCTTTGGTTCCATGCTCAACTAACCTATTAATGTATACTCACTCAATATAGAATTATGAGATATGCAGAATCTGCCATGGAAGTTGGTACCAGGAGGCTCTTGCTTACTCCTGGGTGGATTTTTTCCTTGTTGGAGAATGAAATGGAATTTAAATAAATCATTATGAAAAACATTCATCTTTTAAAAGAATTCCAAGTTTTAACTTGTTTAATATTATTTTTTCCCTAGTGAAAACTTGTTAAACATACTAGACATTAAAAAAACACATCTGTATGTATTTTTAGTATGATAGACAAATGATACATACTAATTATTGATATAGACTAATTGTGTTAATATTTATTTTTAATGTAACTCACCAGCTATGGGCAACTTATGGTTAAGTGTATGAAAACTATACAAAGTAAATAGTATACTGTAGTAAAGCTATTAAAATGATTTAAAAGTATATTATCATAATGAGTTTCAATCATTATAGTTAAGTATAAATAATGTGGTCGATTTAAATAATGAGTTATAGGTAACTCCCTTAATATACTATAAAATGTAGTATAATAGTCTATTAATATCCATTTTCAACCCATACTCATGATATTATCTTTATCACCTACTTTGCTTAAGAAATTTGTAAACAAATTATTCTTAAAAGAAGTAGCATATCTTTAACTGCATAAACTCAATTGAAAATGTTTGGTTTATAAACACCTGTTTCCATTACTTGAAGAGGTGAAAAAGCTGTGACATGGATCACTAGTTTGCAGACTGATTTATTGTGAACAGTAGGTGGCTAACAACTAGACTTACAAGATGATGGCCTTGAACAGTATGCTTATTTTCTAGGTCAAAATTTTAATTTCAAAAGGAAACCATGTGTATAAGGTAAAAATACAGCATGTATTGTGTTGAGATTTTATAAGCAGATTAAATAAAATCTGATAACGTAATAAACATTAAATAGTAAAAATCAACATGTCACTTTAGTATAAAATGTGTTATCTAATTTAGATTAATAGTTTCCAAACAAATATACATTTTGTGAGAGTATTTTTTTAAACAAATAACTTAATATTTTACAGCAAAGACAACCTATGGCTATAAAATATAATGAAAGAAGGTAGAAGGTTCTGCACTTACACTACAAATGGAAAAGATCTGGAAATTTGAATTCTGATTTTTGGTTTTTATGAAAATATTATGTAATTTTGTATTCTTTTGTCTTTTACTATTCTAGTCAGTTTCTTCACTAGTTAAAATAATGGACAACTTTAATTAATTAAAGTATTCGAATCCCTTCTGAAAGAGGAAAATAGTGTTTTAAAGTCAAACTTGTTCAAACGTGTTCTTAATTCTAAGTTCACCTTTAACAAAGTGATAATTCTATACCACAAAACGTATGGTAAAGCATAGCTCCTTTCATATATAATTGTGTATATAGTAAGTCACAAAAGCTGAAAATACTTTTGTGTAGCTTCAGCTGAATTTAGTGATGTGTGAATACAGTGTTTCCAAACAAATTTCCACACTCTAGGTTTGGGAATTACCTTGGATATGTATATATGTAACTTGATGAAATATCGGTAAATAAGCAAGGTAAATTGTTTTTACCACAGTTTTAATGCTTTGGAAAAACTTAAGAATTAAACACTAAAAATTTCTATAAATTAGTTATGGACCTTTAAAGATAGTAATAGGAATACTTGAAAGTAGACTCTAATAGAAATATAGTAGAAGTAATACTTAAAACATAAGTGAAGAATTTTAAAATAGACTTTAATGTGTGTCTGTGTCTCAATATAATTGAATAAATTTGCTTCTATACAATGTGAACTAATTCTGAATTAAACTTTTAAATATCAAAAATACATGGGAATAGATTATCAAAATTAAAGCAAAACTTTACAGCAAAAGTATCAATTTTATTTTATTTTCTTCATCTTAATCTCATATTTGCTTTCCTTCTTTCATCTAGTTATTCAGGTCATGTTTCTAAAGTCTTACCTAGTATGACTTCATGTTCCTTTATCAAAAATTTGGTCTTCATTATAACTTAAATAACTATATGTTTTTTCTGTTTATGTGGATGGTGTTCTCTCTAACACTTAGGTATAGTTTAGTTGTTAACCAAAAAATCATTATCTATATAAACATAATTCAGAAGCTTTTGGAGAGGTGAATTTTTTTCAGGTAGAGTATGTTTTTCAAAACAATGATGATGAATATGGTATTTCAAAAAGAAGGAAAATATGGATGCATGAAGAAAATAAGGAAAATTACTCTTAAAGATGAAAAGGAACTGCAGAATTGTGGACTTGAAGAGCAGAGAGTGTGTATCAGGGATCTACCTGCTCTCAGAAAACAATGAGTACAATGATCAAGTCTCTAAGTATATTTTGAAATAAGTTACCAATGATGAACACAGTTTATATCTGCTGCTAGAAGTGTGTGTGTGTGTTTGTGTGTGTATGTGTATACTCCAAATTGTTGATTCCAAGTGAGAATTGTGTACAAAAGAGAGAAGTGGTCTATCTATCTATCTATCTATCTATCTATCTATCTATCTATCTATCTATCTATCTATCTATCTATCTATCTATCTATCTATCTATCTATCTATCTATCTATCTATCATCTTCTATCTATCATCTATCTATCATCTATCTGTCTGTCTATCTATCTATCTATCTATCTATCTATCTATCTATCTATCTATCTATCTATCTATCTATCATCTATCTATCTATCTATCTATCTATCTATCTATCTATCTATCTATCTATCTATCTATCTGTCTGTCTGTCTGTCTGTCTGTCTGTCTGTCTGTCTGTCTGTCTGTCTGTCTGTCTGTCTGTCTATCTATCTATCTATCTGTCTATCTTCTATCTTTGTTGTTTACCCCATGGTTCTCCCACCACCTTGTCACACATGAAATATCATCTTCATCTTTTGTGTCCCTCCCATCCCCAATTCCCCCCTTTCCCCTATGTTGCTGTCTATTCCAGTTCTGCAGATAGTTTTAATTTTTTTCTTGTCTGTTTGCTTGTTTTCCCTGTATTCCTCATATAAGTGAGACCTTCCTCTATTTCCGTTTTTCTTTCCGGCTTATTTCTGCTAGCACGATTCCTTCTAGCACCATCTGTGTTGTTGCAAATGACATAAGTTTGTCTTTTTTGTTGATGAATAATATTCCATTGTGTACATATACCACATATTTTTTCAGCCATTCACACTTTTGGGGCATTTGAGTTGTTTCCATATTTTGGCTATTGCAGATAGTGCTGCAATAAACATCTGAGTACAGATGTCCTTTTGAATTAGTGTTTTTGTCACTTTTGGGTAGATTCATATAAGTGGGATTGAGTGGTAGTTCCACAAAGTCCTCCACACAGCTTTCCATAGTGGCTGAATTTGTTTGCATCCCCACCAGCAATGTAAGAGTGTTTCTTTCTCTCCGCATCCACACCCCCTTCACATCATGTACAAAAATCAACTAAAAATGGATAAAAGACTTGAATGAAAGACCTTCATTCATAAAATATGTAGAGAAAACTATGGGCAAAACACTTCAAGACTTACACTTCAGAAACGTTTTTCAGGACACATCTGCAGATGCTAAAGAAATGAAGTAAAACATAAACAGCTGGAACTGCGTCAACTAAAAAGCTTTTGTACAGAAAAACAGATAATAACCAAAACAAAAAGAAACCCAATTGTATGGGAAAAAGTCTTCACCCTACACAACTGATAAAGCTCTGATAACAAAGATCCACAAAGAACTCACACAACCTAACAAAAACAAGACAAAAAGTCCAGTCAAAAAATGGGGAGGTCTAAAAAGACACTTCTCTAAACAGGAAACACATTTCTTTAATAACTGTATTTTCTCTGTTGCTATAAAGATGCAGTTTTTCTGCAGTATCTTTTGATATAAGCCTCATTTCTACCAAAGCTATTTTTTCTTGAAAACAAATATGATTGATATTTTCTTATATACATAGTACTTATGAAATATATGAAAACTAGTCTATAAGCAGATATGTTAACTAAACATTAGTAGGAGAGAAAAATATTGTTTTTCTCTCTATAATTAGTTATATTTTTGTCACCTATTAAGTAATCTCAAGTTCATGTACTGTCTTCCAAAGAGAGCTCCCAGAATGCCACATAAACCTTGGCATGAAATCAAGACCCTGCAGTCCTCAGAACCTACTGCTAGGTTAATTGTACTTAATTAACTTGTATCTCTTATTAAAAGAAAAAAAAGTGTTACACTTGACTTCTGCTGAGTCTCTAGCTTAGCTCCTAGCTCTTAGAAATGTCTTCTGCTTTCCTCTGCAGTTCAAACAGAAAAATTCCTGGGGCCTTATTTTCCAACACAAATGTTTCCAATGAAAATCCATAAAAGTGAAGAGGCAATGCTTGTCTAAATTACTTTCTTCTTTTCTTCTTCATTCCCCAGAGAGAGGGTTTTCTTAGGAATAACTGATGCTACCAAAGTGTATTAATAAATAGAACTATATGGAACAGAACAGAACTCAGTTGACTTAGCATGTGCTAGCTCATCTTCTTCACAACTAAAAACTCATATTCTTTTTATTTTAGCTACTTTAAACATTCTCCAACAGACAAGGCAACTTCAGATACATGTTTAAGCATGTTTTTTTATATTTTTGTATTAACGTTGGTTTACAACATTGCACCTGATTTAGAGGTATAGCCTCTTCTGTATAATTAAGGTTATCACACCAATATCATCCGTGCACTCAAAGTCCTTTATCCTAGCCCATTGAGTCCTGTCTTTGATCCCCATTCCCTCTCTACCTCACCTGTAGCATCCTCACACCTGTAGTGATATTTCTGGGTTTGTTTTTGTTTAGTTTTGTCAGTTCCTCTGTTAATTTTTTTCTGTCTATTCCATGTGTGAGTGAAACCATTTGGATTTTGTCTTTCTCCTGCATTTATTTATTTGTTTTTTTGCTTGTTTATATTTATTTTAACAAATCCTATTCAGTGCCACCCATTTTATCATTAATGACATGAGTTTATTTTTTTTATATAGATGAGCAGTATTCCATTGTGGCATCTTTTTAATCCACTGTTCTACTTCTGGGCATTTAGATTGTTTCCATAATTTAGCTATTGTAAATAGTGCTGCAATGAATATAAGTGTGCTTATGTTGCTTCAAATTAGTTTTGATTAGTTTTTTCCCTTTTTTATTCCAAACTAAATGTCTAAGAGGGTAATTGCTGGATTATATGAAGAGCTGTTTTTAAAATTTTGAAATGTTCATACTGTTTTTAATAAGAGCAAGAATGGTCTCTATTCCCACCAAAAAATATGTGTAGAAACAGTACCTAAAAGAACTTTTGAATATAAAATTGCAAAAAAAAAGTGTCGTTATTTTTTTCTTTTTTTAACAACAAAGCACCCTTAAGTTTATAGTAGTTTTAACTGCACAGTTTTTGACATGAGGGCTGAAATGGAAATAGATAACATAGTTCAGATTACATGTCAGTCACATAAAACTTAAGGTATTTATTACTAACATTTCTCTGTTATTCTAAAATTAAAGCTGATGTTTAAAAAAGATCATTCTTTTTTGAATGAAAAAAGGAAAACTGACACACTGGCAATTCTTATTTTAGACAAGTAATTAGCAAACATAATATTTAAATTTCATCTATAGTGCAGGTATTTCATTAAACACTTTAATTGAAAATATTTCCAGCTATTTTTTTGATGGAACAAACAATACCCAATGTTCCAAACTGGCTGTTACATAGAGGAAAGCAGTTTACTGTTTAACTGCTTAAAAGCAAAGAAGACTAGGTTATGATTTTTAAATTTTTTCTTGGTAAAATGTTTAAAATTTATTTAATAGAAGATTGTGTACCCAATAAAGTGAATTTTCTCTGGAATTTTAATGATTTAATTAAAACATCCTGTTTAAAAAAAAAAAGTGTTCTTATTATCCAGAACAATTAGTTCAATTTAAATATATCCCTTTCAAATCATTATTTTGCTTACTAGGAGAAATTGATTGATATTTTTCTTTAGCAATCCCATAACAGGAAAAACAAGGAGTTTAAATGTTTAGGATATTCATTTAATTTTTTTAAGATGAGTTGATAAAGTGGCCTGTCTAGATAGATCATTACTTCAGCTATCAACCAAGATAATCAGTATTTTATTAAAATAAAAAGTTTCACATCCTACTTACCCAACTGCTGGTAGTTAATTCTGCTCATTCATTGTACTGAAAATTATCACTTGATTTTAAATCAATATATTTGGAAAGTGATAGAATTATAGTTGTGAAATATTTAAGTGTTGGTTTTCTTTCATTTCTATTATTTCTTGCAACTGAAAATTCTCATGATGATATTAATGAATTATTCACAGGTGACTTCTTTGTGTGCTTTCTAATTTGAATAAGAGCTTGATAATCATGTAGCCATAATTATAATTCCATAAATATTTGTGAATTGTTCTAAATTCATTGTCTGTAACTTTCAGATATAAATACCCTCATGTTGCTTTACCGGATCACCTGATGAAGATCTTTTTTCTGACTGAAACAATAGTCAGTGTTTTAAAATATATATTGATATTGTTTATTCAATACTGTTTTAGAAGCTTATTTAATTTGGACACTGTCATTTCACATGTCTAAGACAAAAATAGAGAGGGTCTCTACTTGCATGAATCTTGACTTCTATCATCAAAATTAATAAAATTAATACTATCTATTTTAATAAATTTAAATTAAAATCATTTTTAAAAGACAAAAATTTACAATTAATACAACAATGTGTTAGAGTGGGTGAATTTTTGGTCAGATAAAGTAGTTTGGTCATTAGGAATAAACAATGACTGAATAACAAAAGAGAAATTAGCTAAAAAAACAATTATTTCAAATTTGTTAAATGCTAAGTACAAGAGCTCTGTGGTGGTAAAGAATTTCTTATGTTTAAGGAGGAATGAAATGTCCATGCAGCTAGCATGCAGTGAAAGTAAAGTGCTTCCTGTGAGATGAGAAGATAAATATCAGAAATTTTAGTCTTTATAATGTCAAGGTGATGATTCCAAACTGTTTCAGGTTTAGTAATAAATTAAGCATGGTGGTGACATATAGTTTGGAAGGAGAGCACTCCAGTTACTGGATAAAGAGCAGGTTGTAGAAATGCTTAGTAGAATCAAAAGAAGGGCAGGTTGTAGAAATGCTTAGTAGAATCAAAAGAAGAACAGTGACTTAGAGGAGTCCAAGGGGAGCTAGTATAATTGGAACAACAATGAAGAAAAAATGAACAGAGTAGAATGCAACTTAGACACAGGACTTCTGAGAGTGAGGAGAATATAGTCCAAACATGACTCCAGTATTTGACAGCTGTGGTGTGTGGTGCCATTGAATGTGATATATTAAAGAACAAAAAAAAATTATAATTGCAAAGAGGTTATCAAAAGATCTGATTAGACACAGTGAGTCTGAGATACTATAAAAATCTAAGTGGGCTTGTTGAGTATATAACTGGAAAATACTGGGTAGTGTTGAAAACTAGGTAGTTACTTATCCATGGCCTATATGATATTCTGCTTTGATGTACTGATCCAGGGCACTTGTTCCTGCTATCCTTGAGGGTTTTTTTTTTCCCTGATATCAGCATCAATAATTTTTGGTGTTTTAAAATGAGTATGTACTACATGGGCATTCTAAATTGATGCACTCTTAATTCAAGACTTCTGCTACTTTGGAATTTTTAGTGCAACCAACGTGTGCCCCCAAATACTCTTTCTTATGCTCTAGACTTAAGAGATGACAGATCCTCAGTGGTGTAGAACATAAAGAGGAGTGGCTAAAGGTACTACTTACTTAAAAATCATTGCCTCAATGAAGACCACTTATCCCTTTCATAGTCCTTTATATAGATAATTGTAAATGCCACCTATCTTCAATTCTTGTTTGAACTTGAAACTTAAAAATTGCTATATCATTCTCATTTTAAAATCTGTTTTTGCAATAACATAGAATGCAGAAAAAAGAAGTCTTGTCATTATTTCAAATTAGAAAATCAAACTATTCTAAAATTGAAGGGAAGGTTGAGGATTGTAATTACAGCTTAGAACTCATCAGAGTATGGATGATACTCAAAGCATGGGGACTTGGTGGGATACTTGGTGCTAAGAGTGCACTTAGCAGGATTGTAACTAAGTTTCAGGATTCCGGATTCAAATATTTTGTAATGGGAAAAGTAGCTAGCAAATTTCATTAAGTGCAAATGTGTTAATGGAGACCCATCACCAGCGGACAGCTGCATGGCTGCCCACAGGCCCAGACATCTTCGCTGGTGGTTGGAACCCACTTCCCAGTGGGGGGCAAAAGTGGCAAAGAACCCTGGGTATGACCTCACCACTGGTGAATCTGAGTGGGGAGGCTGGGTGGGACTTTAGCATCATCCACCAGCAGACTGCTGCTTCATGCAGCTGTCTACCCAGCTGAAGACTCACAGCCTGGTGCAGCCAAATCCTTACTCCAGCGAATGTTGGAGTGTTGAAGCTGTGCCCCCTGTGTGACCTTTTGGACCCTACCTCCCTGCAGAGACATGCAGGCATGTGGGTCACGGTGAAGGGCTTAGGAGGTGGTTTTGGGGGGGAGGGTGGAGGGAGAATTAGGATGCCCCTTCCACTTTACTCTCACTCCAATTAATCCTAGTGAGGAAAAAGAAGAGTACAAATGATATAAACATCATCATAGAATGGGTGAGGGACCAGGCAAATGTCCAACCCACATGTCTGAGAAGGATGCAAGAGACGGAACATCAAGAGAACCAGTGCATGTGAAAAACATTTATGGGGAAAAACAGTTATGGGGACAAGCTGTCACGGATTCACACCTTCGTGCTCAACGGATCTGAATGAGCCAAAATTCTGTTTCCAAGATGCCATCTGAGAGAGCAAGTTACCCTTCACTGTTTATGGGAGAAAAAGGCCACAGAGTCAGGGCATCGGCCTCACAGCAAAGTGGCAAATGGAGGGAAATGAGACGATTTGCAACAGTCATTCATAGATGCCTGTACCCATGGAGAAACTTCTTCACCAACAAAGACAGAGGGCCAAGGCCCCCTAAACCGGACACCAGAACTATAAGGCAAGGAAGCAGCAAAACACCACAGAGAATGGAATGGAAAGACAACTAGCAATGAGAAAACACTGACAGACTACAAATACACACAGACTGGCTGCCCAATGTAAGGATAAGACTGAAAACATAGGAGCAACATGTACCGTGTTCCAAGAACAGAGTCCCTCACCCAGTGAAAGGATACTGCCACAGGACTTGACACAGATTTAATAAACAACAAAGAGAGAGGAGTCTGAGTGAATGGAGGTGGTGCTAGGGGGAGAAGGAGGTATTCCCAAAACCATTAACCAATGTAGTGATATAAAGAATAAAAAAATAAATTTAAAAATTTAAAATCTAGATAATGGGATAGAAGTATTCCATGAAATCCTTCCAAAAGGATACATGGAAACTTGCACTGATGTTGCTGAGGGGTTGAATAATATTAGGATGAGAAAGAAAATTTGGCAGAGTTGGAGTTCAGTTTATTTATTGGTGGATGGACTTGCTACAGAAGTTATGAACTGTGGATAAAATGTATATCTTAATGTTTGATTTGAGTGAAATAAAATATAATGCATGCTTGGTGATAAAATAAAATAGGGAACAGTGACAATGAAGGAAGGAGATATTTTACTGATCAGGGTGGTTCTTACATGGAAAAGTTATCTTAGAGAATGGGAGGGAGAGAGCCATGTGGATCTCTTGGAGGTATTCCAGACTGAAAATTACTAAGTGCAGGACTCTTGACTATCTCTAGAGCCACTTAAGTAAAACAGAGTAAATGGAATCCAATACAATTGGTTGAATAGAAAAAAGAAAGATGGATATAATATGTGAGGAGAATTCTTCCTGGAACTGTCAGTTTGATGGTAAGTAAAGATTTGGAGCATTTGGAGATTTGGAGTTACTGAAGGAAAGTACAGTACAGTAGTAGGCTCTCTCAATACAAGTGTAAATAATGTGACTGAGTGTTTTTATATATAGTGATAATAAAATTACTGTTGGATAGTAATATGTTATAAGATTTTTTTTTTTACTTTTAATGTGTTCCAAGGTGATTCAGGTAAACATTACCCAACCTCCTTTTGTCATTATGAGAACATGCAATATTTATATTTGCAGACAATTATAATGTTTAAATCCTGTCAATAAGTTACTGAAGTAAATTTTGACAAGTTACTAGCAACAGATCTTCAAATTTATTTATTATGACAAAAGTCAAAGTACTTCTAGAGTGAAGTCCTTAAAAAATTTCCTCTTTCCACAGTTTGTTATTGACATCATCTTGTCACATTTGCTCTTTTCCTTGATAGGAAAAATGATGACTTTTTCTTGAAGGTTAGGTGTTGACATTTAATGCTATTCAGCAGGCCTTTACTGAGCACCTGTTATGTGCTCATATTATAAGCACTGTGAAGAGTTTCAAATGAAGACCTGACCTTCAGTAAATTATAAGTTAGTGGCCAAGTGGCCTATAGAGTCATATTACAAATGCAGCATTTTCATTAAAGTTAATGTTTGAAACCTAACTATTCAAATACATATGCATATTGTATGTTATGAATATAGTAGTAATTAGTAGATTTGTTTGTAATTTCTATGTATAAACCTATTTAAATATAACATTGATTAGCTAAAGGCTCAAAGATAATAAAATTTAGAAATTTGTAAATAGAGCTTTTCAAAAAAGAAAAAAACAATTCATTTCTCTAAAATAAAAGAAAAAAGATATCTTTAGAAAAAATTTATTTTCACATATTGAGAGTCTTCAAATTTGTATATACTTTCATAGATCTCCTGGGTATTAATTTTGGAGATAGCATCAAGTTTATCTACGAAATTATATCATTTAGAAGAATTATATCATTTATAAAGAAGACAAGTAATAATTTATCATCTAAACTATATGCTGTTTTCACTGGTAGTTGTAGGCAGAATAAGATAGTCTTCCAAATAATGTAACCAACATTACCAACAACATATTTTTTAATATGTCAGAACTTAAAGCATTTGCATAGTAAAGGATTAATTTCAAAAGAATCACTACATTTTAAGATTCTGTGAGAAAGTTTTTGGAGTGTTTTTCACTTTAAATGCTGAATCTTTGCTAAATTGTTGAAATGAGATTGGAAGATGACAATTTGCAAATAATCCATTTCTAACCTCCCCCCCATTCTCGCTCCTTTTCTCCTACCAAATGCTGCATCACTGTTGTTAGATGCTTCATTCTTTTTCAGAAATCTAAGTTGCTAAAAAAATAAGTAGATATAATTCTATTCCAGATTATATAACTGAAAGAATGGGTGTGTATCTCTCTCTATGTAAAGTATTTTGATATCCATGAGATGATTGGAAAAGTTGACTTCCTTACACTGTATATTTAAAGTGTCTTCATATTCATTTACTTAAAATGAGTACCTAATTGCAAAGTCACATTCAGCAATCAGTCAGTATTGGGCTTAGGTTATGAATCTGAAAAAGTTTTTTTTTTCAGATTATAAAAGCTTAAATATATAGCTATGTGGACATATGTGTGTATATATGTATATATAATTAATGTTTCTATAATTTTTAGCACTATTTTACAAAGCTTGATATCAACTTATTTGAGTTTTGACACATGATTTTTCCAGAGTTGACTAATTCTTTAATGACATTTTCTTATTTAAGATGTGGCAGTCTTTTTGTTTATGATACATTGCCTCTGAACTCTGCTGGCAAGCTTATAAATCAGATCACCAATCATAATTAATATATTTCTGTAGGTAACTGAATATACGTATAGAATACACTTATTTGTTGTGAACCATATTTATGAATATCTTTAATAGGTTTAAAAGTTAGCAGAATAAAGCAGAATTCATTTTGCTTCATTATTCTTTTTATTCTCACCAATCATATAAAAATATATGACATATATGCATATTTATATGCTGTCATTCATGGCAGATCTAAACATTATCAATCAAGTGTACATCTTCTAAGATGGATAACCTTGAATTCACTTCAGAAACTTTGTGTCTTAAGTATTTAGAATTTGATTTGTATATCAACTGGGTGAAAATGTTCTTTAAAATGTAGTCTTGTTTCTGTGTGCTTTCAAAGACAATTGTGCTGCTATTTGAATACACCCTTTCATGAGAACATCATTTGGCCACTGAGATATTTTTGTAACTGAGAAGAACTGTAATGTTGGGCACTATGTGAAGCATTTTGTAGCACGACCCTTTCTGCATCATTTACTGTGTGTCATATGGGTATAGCATTTGCTTACATAGACAAAGCAATTTCCTCAATCTCTGATATTATGGAATTTAAATAGGAAATATATATATATGTGTGTATGTATGTATGTGTGTATATACACACACACACCTACACTAACTGTTCCCTTTAAATTTTTGCATCCCTTCCTAAGTTCATTTGATTTGATTTGATTGAGAAAACATTTTAGCTGTTTTAAATTATTGTGTTTGCTGTAACAAGTTACCATGCATTTGTGGCCCAAAACAACACAAAAATGCCCCTGCAGTTATAGAGGCTAGTAGAGTCCAGTTAGTTTCAATGAGCTGAAATCAAGATGTTAGCAGTGCCTCATTCCTTTGGAAGCTCCAGGGGAGAAACTATCTTACAACTCCTTGTGATTGGCAACATCCCTTGATTTGTGGCTGCAGAAATCCAGCGGCTGCTTTCCTGGTCACATTGCCTGCTCATTTATCTCTCCACTTCTCTTTTATAAGGACACTTGTGATGGCATATGGGGACCACTTGCATAATCTCCAGGAAGCAAGAGCCTCCATCACACCTGCAAAAGCTTTGCTATCTAAAATAACATTCACAAGAGGGATTAGGAACCTCTCTACTACTACTCCTTGATGAATTGATAGAAACAAAAATGCCACCTTCCCACTGGTTTTTATGCTAATTTGAACTTTTTTCTTTTTTTGTCATTATGCTCTTTCAGAATCCTTTTTAGTATTTTTATTTACTGTTCAGATTATCACAACATGACCAGTAAGTCAACCTGATATCATTTTTCCTCCCCACTACTTTTCCACTAACCCCTATTCTCCACAGGCGTAAGACTACGTGCTTTTCTTTATCTTCTTTTCAGAAAAAAAGATAAAATCCATATAAAGTTGTGTGGATATCATGAGAAATACCACTAATGTCATCAGTAACTTAAAGGAAACAATTTCATAATTAGTGTTTTAGTAGCATAAATTATTTTTTTTTGTAAATACATCGCTCACATTAACTCATAGTTTCTTACTACAAGTTAACATTCTTCTAAAAGGGAAGCAAATAATGGATTTTATGTGGTTCTTATAAAATATTTATCTGAAACTTTGTTAATAACATAAAATATAAATACAAATGTTTATAAGATCCTAAATATAAAGACCTATATTCAAATTTGTAAGCATATATTATCTTTAACTCAAACTGTGATAAAAGGGAAAAATAGAGATACAACATGTTTAAATAGAAATACTATATGTTTTACTATGGTGTTTATTAGTGAACACTACTGTTCAAAGATATTCACAGAACTGTATTCCTCAAAATATTTCTACTATGGCATTAAATCAGGGAACGGTCCTATCAATTTTAAAATGCAATCCATTTTTTAGAAATAGTTTTAAAGAACTCTTCAGGAACAAAATTGCATCTGAACTGAAATATATAGAATGACTTATTCCTAGTTTGTCATATTACTACTTACTAGCTTTAAAATTCTAGAAGAAGGTAAAATGGCCCAAAGAGAAAGGAAATATCAAAAAGGGAATAGAAAGCATTTTCTGACTTTATCTGTTTCTGGGGAAATCTACAGATGCATATTGCATAGGAAAAGTGTTATATTACGCGACCTCAAAGTTATTTTTCTTGCTAGAGCAGGGGTGTACCTTTCGTTTTTTGTGGGAGGCTGTCTCTGCCTTGGCCAATATCAACACTTCTGCTGGACACTTTCTGGAGCTTCCAGGGTCTTCACTCACGTTGTTAGAATACCTTCTTTACAGTAAAAAAATTAGAAATGAGAAAACTCACTAGATCATTCACTTCTGATTGCCCAGTTATTTTATTTGCCTTTATTTCAAATATGCAGATTTGCCATTTCTGCCATTTGTCTTGTTAAAATCTCTTACACGATATTCCCTCATTTCAGTGAAAGCCAGTGCTTCCAACATAAAAGACTCCTGTCAGTTATTTGTTGTGTGGCTTTTTAGTTTAGGGAAAAAAGGTCTTACTGTAGCATCATTCTTTTGTGATCATTTAATGTTATTCTTTGAATATTTTACTGCATACTTATTTCATATTTATACTTTGAATTCTTCTTTTGGCATTATGCTTTCATCTTTGTTTTCCTCAAATAAACAATGAGCTGTGCAAGTGTGCTTATTACCTGCCTCTGCACTTTGCTTCCAATTCATATATGACTTCCCTGCTCTACTTTGTCCTATGCAGGCTATTTTGCCCTCTGATATTCTTTTGAGTTTAACTATAGAAAGAATGAACTGTATAGCAGTCCCAGCACAAGCTTTCCCTATGTGCTCCACATTTTTCACATGGTGAAAATCAATTCCCAGAGGGAGTATGGGTAATATGGAAACCTATTACCCTTGGTGCCACAGCAATTCATTTTGGTTCCTTCTCCACATTTCTATAGACAGTTCCTTTATTACATTTTCTTCAAAATTCAGTCTATCAGTGCTTGCATTTTTTGCTGGGAAGTTAATAAAACATCATTTTCATTATTTTGTTTTGCTATACTTTGTGTACTGAATAATCAAATCATTTAATTCTTTCCAAATCCTAAGCAGAGATAACTTGAAATCTTGAAATTTGGGTGATAATACACATGGGTGCATTATTAATGTTAGAATGAAAAATATAATGTAAACAAATACAAGTGTGTCTCTAAAGGGATCTCAGTATATTTGTTAATTTTTGCAAATAGAATCATAATTATATCATAAAGTTTTCAGTGTAATACAAGACACAAGGCTTGAAGTAATCTAAAACCATGCTCTGCTAGTAAAATAAATTGACATAAGAAAAGTCACTGAACTAAATGTGGGAGAATAAAAAGGTAACCAATGTAGGAAATCTATCGCTCTTGCTTGGTATTCTTTTGAAAGGCCTCACTCTGAACGATGATATAAATAAAAGGAAAATGACAATAATAATACATTATATTTTTAAAAACATACAACATGTACTAAAGTAATTATATTAGGTACTATGGGTAGTATATTAGTTCCAGCTTTTTAAGAACGGATTATAAACGTCTTAAATTACTGGACACCAGTCATGTCTCACAAATGTTGAAACCACAGTGGTTTATATCATTATAAATTGTTAGGCTCCCTTCCCTTAGAATTACTGTACTAGTAACTGTGATGGTTTTCTAATCAATAAAGTATCAACATTTATAATATTTACCAAATTATTCACTACAATCCATCATAATAAAAATCTCTGCTTCAGTCTGTTTCATACAACATGGTCATTATTTTCTGGAATTAAACAAAATGAATTTTCTTATAATAGTATGTCACCCATAATAAATGGACCTCAATAATTATTGTACATTATTATTGCTGATATTAACCAGCTAAAAACTATGAGTAGTCCCACTGCTGAAATGTCTAGTTAGATGTTTAAAGAAATTAGAGAGGAATCATGAAAATTTTAATAGCCCCATAAATCATTTTTAGCAAGTTTTATAGGTCACATATTTATTTACATATTTATTGACAGATGTGGAAACATAAAGGTAGAATAGAGATAAATTATAGTATGGATTCTGTTTGAAGAAACTCTTTTCCCAATATTTTTTTCTGTTAATTTCAGATTGGAGAGAAAATAAGATTGGAGAGAAAGGGAAAGCTGTGGAGTGAAACTGAGTTTTACATTCTCTATATTTACAGCCATATCTTCTTGAAGCACCTATGTTCCTATAGTAGTCTTTAATATTCAACACATTTTCAACTTAAAATAGTTTATATTTGGTATGATGTTTGTAGAAATAAATTAGTGGTTCAGTTCTCTTGACTAAATATTTGAGGTATTTGTATTCTAACTTTCAATAACTCTAAATGTACTCATCTTGTATTATTAGGAATATAAAGATAAGAGATCTTTTTAAGTGATGCAAGAACAAAGTTTTAATATTTAATTGTTAAATCAAAAATATTCATATATTATGCTAACAAGTCAAAATGATGGGATAGAAATTGCATTTTAACAATCTTGAGTTAAAATACACTTTATTTATATTCATTTTCTATTCTTTAATAACAGTAGTTTTATAAACCATGCAATGAAAAAAAAAAAAAGGTTGCAACCTATGTAACTATTCATTTTATTTAGTCAGTTTAATAAAAAAGATGATTAATTCCAGTAGATTCAGTATATGAAAGCTAAACTATATATATATTTTTTCTTTTCATGCATTTGTGCTAGTGACTATTTTGGGCGGGGTTGTATCATTTCAAGAGACTTGAAAGAAAAGTTATTATATATGATGGTAGAAATATATTGGAACTATTAAGAACACTAAAGGAAATCTTTCTTTAGTGTTAAAGGAAAGCAATTAAAAACATTTGTAGTTTGAATGTGTATTTGCATGTGTATGCACACTCCTTTAGTTATAAGAATCTTTTTTCAAAAACTTAGAAGAAATTTTCTATCCTTTCTAATTTTTATTTGCACTCCCAAGAATAAGCAATATATGCTTTTTTAATGTTACTGGCGGGTTAGCCAAAATATCTTGGGTTATTTTGTTTGCATGCAGTAAAATTCACTAATTTTACTGAACAAATTTGATATTTTGGTAAAAACAGTAGGCAAATTAACATAGTGAATATTTTTCTATCACCAAACTTGCCTTAATCATGTCTGTTTATACTCATTTCTCCGTCTTTACCCCCAAAATAGGCAACCACTTTTAAAATTATTGTATATATAGTCTTACCTTTTTCAAAATATAATATAAAAAATAATGCAGTATGATTAGATGGTATATAGGATACAGATTTTTTTTCAAGTATAATGCTTTTGATAATCATCTATATTATATTTATCAGTAGTTTATTTCTTATTGGTAAATAGTACATGTTTTTATGAATATGAAATTCATTTGCTATTCACCACTTTCTGTCAGTTTGTGATTTTTATTAATAAAAATACTAAAGCATGTGTGTTCAAGTTTGTACAGACACATGTTTTCACTTTGCTTATGAAAATAACTAGTACTCTGAGTTAAGGTAAATGTGTATATTTAACTTTATATTCTGTAACAGATAAGTGGATCTATGAAGGCAGTTGTGTCTCTCAAGTTTCTGAAACTTAACTTATTTTTTTCTAAAATTTGGATCATAGCCATATTTTCTGATGAACTTTCTAAAATAGGCAACATTGAATAAAATAGTCATGATTCTATATAACAATTTATAATTTACAAAAATATTGCAAAAATGAATTATACAAAAATATTGCAAAATGAATTATAGCAAGTTCCATTGTATTATTTTCCATATTTGTACATTGAATAGGAAATGAAATTGTGTATCATTAATAACTTACTATGCCTATTCAAAATTATCAACTACTTAAAAAACATCTTAAATTCTACTTAAATGCAAATACAAATATCTAATGAATATATGATATTCATCATTATCATAATTTGTTTTGATAAGTTCTCCTAAAATCAATTTAATAATAACACTGCCTTGAATATAAAATGGAAAATGTATTAGAATAATTAAAATCTCATTTTTATAACATTTCTTTTCATACTCCTCTGACTTTTTTGTGTAATACTTGCCATCTTCTAAAATTATCTTTTCATTTATTTGTTTTCTTAATTTTCACTCTGTCAGGCCACATTTTTTTTCTGTCTTGATTACTGTTGCTGGTGGCAATAGAAATTGTCATATATTTAGCGTTTAGAAAAATTTATATATTGAATATCTTTAAAATCAAGAGTGTTACCATTTACTACTTTGTAGAAGTAACTCACAAATTCCCTTCAAATGACCATAGTGATTTGATCCACAGATAGTACTGAATTTAAGAAATATCTACTTCGCTAAATTAACTCTCTGAATGATTATTTTAATGGAATCTGGATGATAAATATTTTCCATCTTCCATTTCCCTTATATGAAATATGGGGTGTGTGTATATATATATATATATATATATATATATGTGTGTGTGTGTGTGTGTGTGTGTGTGTGTGTGTGTGTGTGTGTACAGGTGTATATATATATGTATGTATATATAACTGCATTTATTAGATTGTTCCATAAATCATAATCAAATATAATTTTATGTAATTGTGTTAAAATACGACCAATAGTAAGCAACCACATTCTAGAAAGTTCATGTAATTGCCTTACATTCAATGAAAATACCTTTTTTCTCTGGTACACTTGCTTTATAGCTCAGTATAGTGGTTTATCTGCAGTTCTGCCTCATAAAGTGAATACAATGTTGAGACTATCAGGAATATATATATACTCTTAGTCAATTGTTAAATTGACATAATTTGCTCCTGCACATACATGCTGATCTCTTACTACTGTGGTTCTAATATCTTCATTTCTACCTTTCTTAATTCCTGAAAGTGAAGGTGAATGAATTCAAGTTGTAAACTGTAGTTACTTAGCAAATTTTACTTGCTGCTTTGTAGCTGACAGAATTTTGATGTCCCTGGGAAAGATGGAATAGTCATTTTTTTATTGTCTATTCCGTCTCCTTCCTTGTTTCTTGAACATTATTATTCCTCATTTATTGAATCTTCAAATTCTATGATTTAGTGAATTGCAATCATCCATGTATCATATTATCATTATATTTAAAATGTGTGTAACTGTTTAATTTGCTAAGTTTGCACTAATGGATAGTTACATACTTCATGTCAGGAAAGTTAAAAGAACCAAATTGTAAATCATACTCTGGCATGAAATACACTACTTTATTGAAAATACAGTATACCAACTACAAGTTTTTTAAATTGCTACTTGTTTTTCTTTTTTTTCAGTCCTAGTAATGTATTATTTAATTTTAAGATTTCATCATCATAGACTCAACAAATTTTATGCTGCATAACTGTATTTAAGCTAGAAATATTTTTTGCTTATAATTAGACAGTATTTATAAATGCTTAGTTTAAAACTGATGACAAGCAATATTTTGTTGAAAGATCTTACATTTAACGGAAATGTGCAAAACTCAAGGCATTTGATCATTAACTAATATCAGATTTCTACAAAAAATTATATTGAAAAAAACTGATAGAATGTCATTTCAAAATACATCATACTTGAATTGATCAAGTTGAAAGCAACACCATGATTCAGAATCTCTAAAACATGAAGGAAAAATTACAGTGTGTGTGTGTGTATCCTTTTAAAGTGTTTTATAGTTTATATCTGTTTAGCTTTTTCATAGTTGACATTTGAACCAAATCTACCAAACAAAATGTAGGCAATAGTAAGCATAACATAAAGTGTATATTTTAAAAGTAATAAGAAATTTTTTAGAACTTAAATCTTAAGGCTAAATTGGAATAGCTTCATATTTTATTTCCTAAATTGAACTATAAAAATAAAAAAAAAGCTAGACCAATGAAGAGTTACCTTTATGAAAAGAGAAACTGGATTATTGATAGGGAAAAGTTGCAGAAAATGTATCCAAAACAAGAGAAAAAATGACAAATGTGTGGAATAGGACCAAACTTATTCATGTTAGAATCCAAGACAATTAGATTACACAGTGATGTTGCCAGACCCATTCTCTACATCATTGGACACAATGATAGAATAAAGCTGAATTCATATTTCCAGGCCAAGGGCAGGTGGTAATACACTTAAACTGATGAATCTTTCCCAAACATCCTAGAAAAGTTGGATTTTTGTTGTGTAGGTGGAGGAAACTGCATTTTATAGTCATTGCATCATCACATCTATGTTTCATTATTGATTACATATACAGTAACAGATATTCCAATATTTGGATCTTTTTACTGGTTCTTTGGCATATCAAAAAACTGAGAAAACTGAGAAAGGAGTTTCAACCATACCCTACTTAGTGCGTACTCAAAGTAGGACACACAAACACAGTAATATATTGTAAGCTCTGTCATATATTTTTTGGAAATGTTAGTTGAAAACGCCCCTTCACTGTGCAATAGTTTTATTTGGGGAATATTTTTCTCTCACTTTAAAAATATACTTAAATTTAAGGAGATTAGGTATATGGGAGTGTTGTTCTTTGTGGAATGAAACAGAAAAACTGTCTCACTTGATATCTTCAAAAGATTGTAGTTTGTGAGAGGTAATTCATCCATTAATTATATCAAATACCAGATGCAGTTTCAAAATCTTTTTAAGTGTCTGCTTTAAAGAGATTTTGAAATTGTACATCTGTAAATACATACATAGAGACTAAATATATATATATATATATAATATCCTTATATATCTAGAATAAAATACAGCTGTATTTTGTCAATTGGAGCATATCTCCCATGTATCATAGAAGTATATTTTACAATTAAGGTTAATATTGAAAATGTATAGTAGTTTGAAATTGCATTAGAATAATGCTTACCCTATGAAATTAAATTAGGAAATTTGTTATTTAATGTGAAATGTTAATATATATTGGGTGGAAACAGATAATTTATATTGGTTGGAAAAACAGATGAATTGCTTTAAAATCAATTTTGTAACTATACTGTGTCTGCATATATAAAAAATGTAATGACTTGTAGTATAAGATAAGCATTCAATTTGTTTATTACCAGAGTAGTAGATTTGGATGAACCCAAAATTATATGCTGTTTAAAGTGTATTTTTAAAGATATTCTACTTGATTAGAATGTCATGTATTTGAAATTGCACCATTAAGTCTGTGAATAAAATTATAATTGTGCTTAAAATTCTAACAATGCAAAGTCATTGATACAGTGCATAGGTAGACATTTTTTTTGGAATCCCAATTCAGTGAAAATGTTTACTGCTGAAAGGCTTTTTAAAAATTTCTGTTGTTGTCTTCTATAATTCAGGTTATCTGGAATGAATATACCACCACCAATTATCAGCAACAAAAACTGGCTCAGACTGCATTTTGTTACAGACAGCAATCATCGATATCGTGGATTTAGTGCTCCATATCAAGGTATATTTAATGAATACCTCTGCCTCTTTTGATATATAAAATGATTGCTACACACAACTACATTTCTGTTAAAAGAAAAAATATTTTTAGCATTTACAAATGGCAATTTGAATAAGCAAAAAAAAATGGTGATTCTTTTGCTGAGGCAATAATGTGATCACAATTAAATTGCAGTATAAAGGTTAGGTGATTTTTATGGCACAATGTTCTGAGTAAACAATATTATGACCCCCAAAAAGTAAAACATAATATTTTGCCTTTTAGTAAAGTGCTTTACCAATTGGACATGCTACCTAAAGCTTACCACAAAACACTGCAGAAAACTTGCAGTTGTAAATAGAATCTTCATGACTTGCAATCCATTTTTCACATGAAGTGTGTTGCTGCTGCTAATTTAATTAACCTAGTTAGGATTATTATCTACCATTTTTATTAACAGGCATAATTTTGATTAAGTGGGATATAATATTTGATGTATTAACTTTGTTTCAAGTAAGATTACTATGAAAATGGAATATTAAAATGTATATTCTACAATATTCAGCAATATTATTAGGGCTTAGTGAATTTTATCCTCAGATTTCTTATTTAAATATTTCATTCCATTTTCAGTATATCAACTACTGTTCAGTAGATGATTAGCATTGCCATAATTGCATTTTTTCCATTTTTCTGTTTTTTTTTCCTGTTTTTCTTTTTAGTAGTCATCAGTCTTAACTACTTTGCAAATTTAATATGGTGACATTAGGTCGTTGATAGTTCATACTTTAAGTGGTATACCACATATTGCTTTCTTAAAATCAAATTTAAGCAATTAATTTATGGTTGAAGATAGTAACCTCTTTAAAGATGACTTCTCAATAACAATTTCTCACAATAGTAGTAACAGATTAAGGGCTTCATATTTTGATACATAATGGTGTATTGGACTCTATCAGAATAGAATTCTTTAGGAAGCAACATCAAATATTTTAAACATTTAAAATAAAGTTTCATTAGAAAAACTTGTAATTTCTATTTCAAATGTAGCTAACTTTTGATGTAAACACATACAGATATGTTCTTAAAGCTAAATATTTTATTAACACTTCTCAAAATAGAATGTATTAAGTGTCATAGAATAATATTCATAAATACATTTTTTAAATTTATATATATATATATAATATAACATGATTAGACATGTTATTAAGTATACCCTTCCAGGACACCATAACTTGAGTCTTATCAGTCTTAGCTATTGTCATTTTCAAATTTGTATAATATGTCTTTTTGAAATTCTATTTTTAATTTCTCAGAAATTTTGCACTTCAAAGTCAGAAGGGTTTTTCTTTTGGAAAAAGTAATTATTGTGGAACTTTTTTATCTATGGCTTAAACCCTTTTCTTGTGGAGTTTTCCAGCCAGCTGATTTATGACTGATTATTCTCTGTAATGAGTTAACACAGATGGCATGTCAGAAATTCAGAAGACTATCCTCTTTCACTAGTGCTAGTGATCTCTTCACTCGATCCATGTGATCTCAGTCATATGGCTTCTTTTCCAGCACTTATTTTATATTCAAATATGGTGTAGTAAAATAGATCTCCTCTCTCAAAAGTAAAATGGTGCTTTATTTGCTTATGCTGCCTGTTTTCTTGAATGAGGTATCCTAAGATACCTCATTTTAAGATGATAGATTTTTGTTTTGCATTTTAAGATGATAGATTTGAATCTTCAGTGGTGACCTTAATGTCATGTAAACAAATGTTAATTCTTAGGGTGGAATTCCTGAAATACATATGTAACAATGGTATATTACTTCAATAACAAAAATAGAACTCTTAAAAAAAAAAGACACAGAACTACCAGTAGATTTGTGATTTCTGTACTTAATTATTTTTTTTGATATTTTGCTCACTGTCCTTAAATTGATTTTTTTCAAAGTACAAGTACTTTCAAAACTCAGTTTGATTTCCCAGAATTGCCTGTTTACAGCACTGAGAAATAACTTATGAATTAATTCATTGTAATAAAATGAGTAATGTTATATGGGTAATGACTATTTCTATTTTCATCAGGAAGCAGAGCTAGAAAAGATAGTTTTTGGTATGATCTTTATCTACACAATGCAGAGGAAATAAAGCAGCCTAAGAAAATGAAATCTAAAAATGTATTATTACATTATTATCAAAATGTAACTTTGCATTGTATACTTGTACAATGCTCCAGTTAATCAGACTTAATTTCTGTAATTGCAATCTTGCCAAATAGTATTTTACTAGTAAAACTAAATTAGTTGGAGAAGTAGCTCTTGAAACTATAATCAAGTATAGAAATTTAAATTTTAAAAAATTAACAAGCTAACCTAAATAGTTGTAAAATCCATTATGCTGACATGCTGCAGTGCATATTCTAGTTTGAGGTGGTTTTCATGCTTTTTAGATTGTCCATGCTGCCATTTAATTTTAGTGGTTTCTAAATGAAAACTATTGAAATCTAAAAATTTTGCAAACTGTGCCATACAAGTCACAGCCAAGTCTATATGTAACAGATTCTAATCCCTCACATACTTACTTAGTTCTCAGTAATTGTTATTATTTTGTACTCATTTAATGTTTTAATAGAGCTCCAGCTTTAAAAATACTGATTATTTTTCTCATAATGTTTTGGTTTAACTTTTGTTCTTTATAAAATACCATGTAAATTAGCTGCAGATTAATAAGGATTTCTAAATACAATCAGTTAATTTTTTTTCTGTAGTTTTCCCCATAATGATCAACTAGGCATATAGACACATTAACATGTTTTCCCCAACATGACCTCCTTTAAATTGTGTTATAGGGTACCTTCTTGTTTGATTTAGATATTGGTTTTAAATAGACTTTGGGAATAACAAACTAACATGTATTTCTGTAATAAATAAGAAGTGCTAAGTAAAGGATTGCTTTACGTAAATTGCTTTATATCTCCAGGTCACACATTGAGAATGTTTATGCCTATCAAAATAAATAAATAAATAAATAAAAAGTAGCTTTACTTCCTTACCCCTGTGAGCTTATTTATACTGGAATCTTTTCTTTTAAAAATTATAATTAGCTCTTCTATGCTTTAAAAATTTTACTCTTAATTTTTCACTCTTTTCTGAAGAAAGTCATTTCAGTATCATTTGCTATTAGTTTCTGTGTTTTAAAAATTATTTTTACATTCATGTTTCATTCAACATTTTCTGATAAAAACTTGAATTGTGCTATGTTAGACTTAACTAGCATAATTTTTCTTTAACTGCAGTGCTGGGAATACTCTTAATTGTTGAAACCATTTTATCCACTTATCATCACTTGATCATCATTAAACTATAAATCTATGAATTTTCCACCATCATAAATATATCATTGCTTTCTTAATAGCTAAAGTAAAAGGACATTTTTAGATTGCACACAATTGTCCATATAGTAAATTTTACCACAGATGATGTTTGTTAAAAAAAAAATATATATATATATACATATAGGTATATCTATCTATCTATCTATCTATCTATCTATCTATCTATCTATCTATCTATCTATCTATCTATCTATCTATCTATCTATCTATCTATCTATCTATCTATCTATCTATCTATCTATCTATCTATCTATCTATCTATCTATCTATACCTCAGTAGGATATACTACCTACTCAGTAGGATATACTACCTACTCAGTAGGATATACTACCTACTCAGTAGGATATACTACCTCAGTAGGATATACTACATTTTAAAATTTAATTTATTCCACATTTTACACATTTTTAGTGTGCAAAGATGCTATAGCTATAGATATTCACAGTTGTCTTTGGCATGTAAGTTTGGAAATTTAGTATTTAGTAAATACCAAATATCTAAACATATGAGTTTCTCTATATTATAGACTGTCTTTTAAATTCTGATAAGAATTTATCACATTTAATTTTTCCATTTCATAGTTATGCTTATGTGATTCTGAATATGCAGGATTTTATAGGAATTTATTTTCAAATTAATAAAAATGCATCAATAGTAATGGAGTGCATTTCAATTTATGAAGAATCATTTATGAAGAAAATTATTTTACACATTTTCTCTAAGAGATTTTCATTTCTGAATGAGCTGTCTTTTTAGTAAGAAAAGAATGTTTAATGAAATCAAATTTAAAAGTTGTATTGATTTAGACTTCAGTTTCATGGAGATCTTTGCTATGTTAGGTATACATAATTTAAGTGAAAAAATAAATTTAAAGTTGTTATTGCTCTTGCACATTTGAATGTTTTAACATAAATGTGCATGCACACTGAACAAAGATAAACAAGAATATTTGACTGTAGATTAGTGGTATATTGGAAAAGAACAGGAGCTATTATCAGATGAAAATTAAGTTGTTAAGTTACTGACTATACCTGACTTGTCTTGATCTTAATTTCTTCATTTACATTGTTGTGGTCAATCAAAAGATGGTATGATATCTTATAGTAAAAGTCATACCTGAATTGAAAAAATGTCAGTGGAAAGAAATCAGCTATGTAGAATGTGTGAACAACTCATTTTCTAACAGTGAGTTACAAATAGTTTATAACTTGTAAGTCAACAAAATTTGAGTCTAGATTTCACAATAAAAGGAAAAATTCTAGGTTTTATATTTCTCATTATCACAAATTAGGATGCTCATGTTTCTCCAGGGACAGAACACTTTTTCTTTACAAGTTATTTTTTTCTGTTAAGTTTTTTAATGAAAAAATAGTTTTTGTTGCGGTGAGTTTGGCTTGCAACACTTTCTGATTTAATAGTGTGGATTCACACCACTTCAGATGTTAAACTGTCACCCCACATCCACCATTAAAGCACCCATAATTCTCCACCATAATCTGCTGAAACCTTTCTTTACTCTCTCATTTCCCCAGCCTCTCACTCCAGTAACCTCAATTTTGCAGTCAGATTTTTATAATTTGTTTTGCTTTAGAGTGTTTAAGGAACTCAATTTTTAAATAGTATTTATGCAAGTAAAACTACAAAGCAGTTTCCTATGTTAAGCAACAAAAAACTTAAGCCATGCATGCAGCCCAACTTTAAAAACAAAGTACAGTATAAAGCAATTTATTTACTTTTATATATATATATTTTATTTTGTTTACTCATTGGTTTTTGCTTGTACCTTTTTACATCCATTGTTTATAAAGATAGGAAATTAAGCCTATCATTCCAATCATTAAATCTCTCTAATAGCTCCCCACCTAAATCACATTTGCAATTTCAAGTTTGGAGGTGAGAGTATGACATGATAAGAGAAAATCGAAAGGTTTTGTTTGAACAATTAAAATGTGTTTATTCTCATGGGAAGCTTGGACATGGATAGTCTGTTTTTCCTATAAAGGCAAAATAAAGGACTTTGTCAGCGCTATAAACTATAACAGCTCTTAGAAACTATACTTAAATATTTATCACAAAACAATTCACCTCTTTTCATTGATCAATTGTATCATCATTTTAAGCTTATGAAATAATCTCATTATTTTTGTTTACTGAGTTTTGAGGTAGGAAGATGAGTTTCATTGTAGTATATACTGTTCGAGAGTAATTTCTAAAATCTAATTTTGTCTTGTTCCTTTTGATTTTATTATCACCCTTCTTTCATCAAATATCGTTATGTATTAAGCAATTATGTAGTTACTTTTCCCTGAATTGTTTTCTTTTTTATTGTGGGATTAAAAGTATATATTTCTTGATTTATGGGCATGTCTGGTCTAAGGGTTCATCCTCTAGCAACTGCAAAGTCTACACAACAAGCAGAGGTAATTAAAAGAAGACACTTAATCATCAAAACAGCCTAAATAACCATTGCAATACCTAAAAAAAAAAAAGCATTAAAAATTCCCTGGTTTCATCTCTTCTGTGAAATAAAGATTTTCTAATCAAATCAATATAAAGTTTAAGACTTTTGTCATTTTTTTGAGTTAGAATTACATTTTTCCACAGAGAGAGATTAGATAGATAGAAGATAGATAGATAGATAGATAGATAGATAGATGATAGATAGATAGATAGATAGATAGATAGATAGATAGATAGATAATAGATAGATAGAATATCCCAATACTTAAAACTTAGCAATTTTATATATCTTCAAACTCCAAATTTTATTGACAAATTGTCAGTGTATTTGACTATAAAATGACTATTTGTAATTTCATTTCAAACATCTCTGAAATAGAAATTCCAGTCAAAACATACTTTCCAAACACAATTGATAAACTGTTCCGAACACAGTTGAAAACACAGTTCCAAACACAGTTGATAAACAGTTGAGGCAAATATATCAGAAACACAATGTTAGTGATCAGTTTTCTTATCTCTGGTAGTCAAATGGAGCACTTTCCAGTGAAATATTAAACATTTATGATATAATAATTAAGCTTTTTCACAATATTTCTAATTGAAATAATATTTTAATATATACAATAAGATTACAGAGATAGTTTCATACAAGGGCTGTTGCTATTTCTTGATTTTACCTAGCAATTTTATAGTCCATTTTATTTTTATAAGTTAGTGGTACTTATTTCACCCAGGATTATTGATGGACATCTAGGAAACATTGCATTTATACTGTGATGAAAGAAATCACTTAAAACCAGATGACAATGGTCTATTGAGAGACAATAACAAAGTGTAAAAAAGAAAAAAAAAAGAATGCATGTGCTTAAAAATAATCCCTGCAATCAGAATAATAAAGAATCGATGGTTACAAAATTAGAATGGTTTTCTAAGGAATTGATTCCCTCTTCTTTTACAGTGATACTACATATACATTAAAAGGTGAAAGGCAAAATATATTATCCCTATTATAATAACCTGATGGGAATTTGTGAGAATCCAGAAATACCTTAGTAAAACTTTGAGTTTAGATTACCATCATTAAATACAATTATGAACAAGAGATGACTGTCATTACTACAACTTCCTCAGGGTACACACTCCAAATTCCAGGAGTTAGATGCTTCCTTTTTTTCTTTTTAAATAAAGCTTTTCAATATAAGTGAGATCTATAATAGTGATGGGATGAAATTGGTGCAATATAAACCTTACTTCTCAATCATGAATATTATCTGGTTTCAGTGAATATGTCATTTCTTGGTAGGGAGAATCCTATGGACATCTATTTCTGGTACATAAGGCAACTGGTAGTATGCTGTTTTAGCTTAGTAAGTTGTACACCACTCTTAATTTACTCTGAGTCTTTTTTGCTAAGTCCTACAATTACTTTTCAATTAAAACACTTTAAGCCCATATTTTATACGTTAATATTTCTTTCACATTCCTTACAACAGTAGTCACGTGATTTACCCTTGATTCCCTCTTAATTCACTGAAAGCTATCTGCCATCAGCACCCACGCTCAACAACGTATAAACTAACACCATGTCGGACACATATATCTGGTGCTTTGTTGAAGTGTGTCTTTAAGAGACATATTAGTCTACTAGAAAATGCTACAAGAGTTCAGAATAAATTCTTCAAGCAAATGGATTAATGAATCTCTATAGATGTTCATAATATATCTTACTAGTACCCAACCTGCAACAAAGGGACAACTTAGAATTCTCGTTCCTATCGGAGCATTTAAGAGAGTTTTTCTTTCATCATGTCCTGAATTATCATTAATCATATATCTTAGTAAAACTCTTTCAGCTGAATCTCTAGTTTGTCTCTCTGATCTGAAGATGGAATGTTTAGAATTATGTTGGATTTCTTTTTCACCATAGCATGGCTAATAATACACTTATTAATCAAGGTTATTCAAAACTCTCCCTAATAAGATGAATTTAAATAATTTGAATATTGAGGAAGGGTCACAATGTTAAGGTTAATAGCAACAACAGATAAATTCCTAGATTTTCAAGAGCCCAGCTATTAAGTGAAAAGTAATTGCTTCACATAATGAATTAAATATATTGTTTTTTCTACATAAGCCTAAAGTATATTCTGTATTGATTTAAAATGTCCAAACTACATCTATTATTTGATTTTTTAAAATATGTCTACAGTACTTTATTATTCCAACTAACTTTGGAATAATACCACTCTCCTACAAGTTAATGGTTTCTATAACATGTATTGAATTATTATAATGTGATCATTTTATGAATAACATTTTTTGAGTACATAACCATTAGAGTCTTGTATCTCAATGCGTATGTGGTAGATTACTAAAATCACCTTTGTTATGTGGTAGTACCTCATGATGATTCAGATGTATTCAGTTTAATGTTTATTTGTACCTCTATATATTTAACAGATTTTTCCTCACACTAAGAAGACTTAAAAACTCACATTGTCTATCTCTTGTGAGGGTAATTCTGTTGCATCAAAACAGAGGAGCATAGGATTTTTAAAATATGTTGATTAAATTGGTACTTGATAAGCAAAATTCAGCTTTTCATAAATTATGCTGATATAAGAAATATATTGAATAAGTGTTTTTTTTTTTTAGTAATGATTCAGTAATTGCACAAAATGACCTCCAAAGGACCCCAATCAAGCAAAGCAGGCTCTAGCAGTCAAACATACCAAATATGATTGATTTTTCCATTTTGGCATTAAAAAGCATGGTCTAAGGCATTAAACCTAATTTATACATATTTTAAAGGCATTTTTCCATACTACTTGAAAATAAAATGATGAAATTAAAATCTCTAGGTTTTTAAATTTGAATTCACAAATATGCAGAAAAATTAAAAGCAATTTAGTGAAAGTTTATTTAAATAGTAAGGTTATTATTCACTAAGGTTTTTCTTTAAAGTCATATAATGATTAGGAGGCACACAGATGTTCACCAAAAAAAAACCCAAAAACAAACAAACAAAAAAAAAACCAAAAAACACTTTGAAAATACTAGGTTAAGCAAGTTTAAATTGAATTGTTCTTTAAGCAAACAAGTCTTTTAATTTATTTTGGAGCTGCTATTCCTTGGGACACTTTTCATGATATGATGTTACAATAGGGATTCGTTATAATATGGGATATGTAGGATCCTGTATGTGGGATTGCTTGCCCAATAATACATTTATCTTAATTCAGGCAGAATATTTTCATATTGTTTAATAAACTAATTTTAGATTTAAAATCCCCATTTGATATACATTCTGGTTCTTTTATTCATTGCCACTTTACTCAGCCATCAGATTTTGTTTAGCAAGCATTACTGAGTGTGATATCACACTCTGTGCTAGGCTCTAATAGCACAGTCTTTGAATTTTGATAGTTTCCTGTTTAATACGAGGAATCAACTTTTACATATTATAATTCAGAAAACAATAGCTCATGTAGGAAAGGAAGGGAAATGAATTATAGCCCTGTCAAAAAGGATTCAGCCAATCTGAGAACTTTGTTTCTAAGATTTGTTTTAATTTCATTTAGATTTACTTATTATCAAATTTATAAATGTTAGATTTTTTTTTATATTTATAAAAGTCTAAAATTCTTTGAAAGTCAAATTTTGTGAATACAGTTAGTGAAATTTTGGACATACATTATCCTTAAATAAAAGTGGTATATATTTAAGCCAATCATATTAGTGATCAGATTACTTAGCAAATTTAAAGCTATTGTATGGCTGAGAGTAAACATTGTATAGTGTGTCAACTATTATTATTACTAGCAGTGGCAGAAAAGGAGCAGCATCGTTACCTTACTGTTTAATTAAAATGGACTTTGAAGACTATTTTAAGCTTGTTATGAATAATGGGAACATTGTTTCAAATAATAGTTCACCCTTTCATGATATTACTTGGAGGTTCATATTTGTTTGGTCACATAACATAAATGCATGTTTGTTGATTTTTAGGAAAGGGGATCCATTTAATAATACAGGTTTGGATACAGTAGATACTTCATGAAAATTGTTCCCAAAGTATGTCAAATACTTAGCCGATAAATTAACCTTGTAAAGTATCATCAGATGATATTCTTTACTATTATACATCATCTGGCACATGAATTCCATAAACACACACATAAACATAATTTTAGAATAGTTTGTACCCAGAAAAGGAGTACAGACTAAATTGATTTTGACTATATTTAACTAATATTTCTAAAATATTCACATTCCACACTCAGTATATAAATAGTAATGTAAAAATGGTAATGATGCATTTTGCATTGCATATTCATAATAAAATTCAGAAATCTAAACAAGTTTTATATATTTACAGTACAATTTACAGTGAACATTGCATTTTGGGAAACAGTTTACATTTTTTATAGTCTGGGCAAGGAAGTTGTTATTAAAACAATACTTTTTAGCAGCTATGTTTTACTTAAGTTTCACTGTAATTCTTAATGTTTATCAAATAAACACATATTACATCAGTGTAGTTTCCCAACATTATATACTATAATACAATAGTATATACTATACTACAATTGCACTTGATACCATTAAATATGTGGTACGTATTAAATGAAGCAGTTACTATATGTCTACCGAAAACAGTAAAGCTGCAATTGACAGAAAAGTATTTCATCACTTTTTTTTCTAAATCTAAATTGCAGTCAATTGCAAGATAATTAGTTCCTCAGTCTCACTAACAACATTTCAAACTCTCAAAAAATCCAGTGACAACTATATTAAACTCTGCAGTCTCAAAAGGGAAGGTTAACAGTCTTCTAGTGGAAACTAGGTAGTGCTCACCAACTTTAAGTAGGAAATTTGTTTTAAAATCATAATAAATACAATGATAGATATGATATAATGCTATTTTTCATTATTCGCAGCTCTTTTTCTTGTTATAGTTATCACTATACAACTTCCTTTCTCTTTCCCTCTCTCCTTTCTCCCTCCCTCCCTTCCATCCTCCTTCCTTCTTTTCCTTTCTTCTTTCCCATGCTCACATTGTCAAACAGAAAACACAACTGTATTTTCCCTACCTCAAAGACATTAAGGAGGTTTAAGATCATATTTAAAAAATGAGATGACTCTCTGATTCAATATGCCCTAATTATCTACTGCAGGCCTAACTGCATACATTCCATATGTCTCATCGCTACTGTAAGACTATTCAACCTTTGATTCAAAGAGTATGACAGCTATATTCAAAAAGCAAAATATCACAAATGCATGTTAGGTTTAAGAAAAATCTCAGATATATTAAAAAAGCAAAATATCACAAATGTATGTTAGGTTTAAGAAAAATCTCAGATATATTCTAATTCTGGCATTTTATATATATGCATATATATTATCATTCATTTAACTCTGAAATCATTATATGTATATATAATTACATTATATGTATATATGATACAAATACATTATATGTATATATGATACATATAATGATTTCAGTTTTAGATGAATGATTTCAATTTTAAAGAAGAGATGACTTTACACACATATGCTTCAGGATCAAAACTCATGTCTTGTGACTAGTAAACTAGTTTTTGAGGGCTTGTTCTACTGCTGTGACAAAAATACCATATATGGTGACGTATACAGCATAACTTATTCTCATAGTTCTGGTGGTAAGAAGTCCAAGATCAATTTGATAGTAGGTTTGATTTCCTCTAAGTCCTCTCTTCTTACTTTGTAATGGTACCTTCCCACTCTCTCCTCTCATGGCCTCTATTCTGTGCCTGGTATCTGTCTAAGTGTGCCCAAATTTCCTTCTCTTATGAGGATGTCACTCATATTGCATTAGGGTCCACCCTGAAAACAATTCATTTTAAAATAGCTGTCACTCTGCAAATCTTGTCTCTAAATATAGTTTCTTTTTTAGGTACTGAGGTTAGATCTTCAACATGTGAAATCTGGAGGGATATAATTAAATCTATTAAAAAAGAAACACATTTTCAATTCTATAATTGGGATGTTAAGCTCCAAATATTAATCAAAAGACTAAATCTGATTAACCATAAAATTCTTGTTTTACTCTTTCCATCTCAGGTTTTGTTGCCAAGGTGCCAGAGAAAGAAAGTTGAGATTCTCTGTTTTGATCTCACTATGTATTTTCCTACTTCCAGACTCATTACTTGCCACTGCTTTAGGGCCATAAGAGGGTGAGTGCAGAAGATGTAAAGGCACTGGGCTGTACATAAGTGCTAAACTAGCTGCCTACTCTCTGTACTTAGACTTACTTTGTTCATGGTACTTCTGGGACCTTTTCAGTGATTCAACATGGACCTCTTCCTATTGTAACTTCTTATTCTGGGGAGGGGAAAGGTTACTTCTAGTTTCTGTAACACATGATCCTTCTTGGTGAAACAGAAAAAAATGACATCCTTGTTCTAAGTCACAGAAGTAAGATTGTTTATCTCAACAAAGAAAATCTCCAGTTTCTTTACTCTTAAACTATACATTTATTCCTCTGTAATTTCAACTTTAGCCTTTTTAGACATAAGTAGACACCTGTTTTTCTGTGTGTGTACCAATGGCATGAAACTAATTTTCATAACTTAATGACTCATTGTAGTCTGTCTCTACAGGGGATAGTATCATCCATCTATCTCATCAGAAAGGCTTGGGTACTCAGGGCACTCATTAATCTAAGTGGATTCTTTCAAAGGAAAAGAAATGATACATATAGAAATATTTCTTTATGTTGTTGTATACCCTGAGGTTCTCCCATCACCATGCTATCCATGAACTGTTCCCTTAATCTCATGCTTAATCCCCCTCCCCCACATTAATTTTATATGGCTCCTTCTGTTTCTGGCTCCTTTCTGTCTTCACTGTGCATGAAAACCCCAATCACGAGAAAGATACCCCTCCATGTCTTTCAAATAGAAGAAAAGGTACGTGTGATAATTTTATTATTAAACTATTTCAAATTAAAAAAGTGATTTATTAAACACTGCCAAATATGAATAAATACTTCAACCAGTACCTCCTTTCCCTGAAGTTCTGTATATATTTCCCAAAATGAGCTAAAGTTCTTTTTCTGTGGACAGATTTTAAGTTTTAACTTTTTCTATTGAATTATGTTATTGAACCCACAGCTGTTAAATTGCCTTGAAAAAAGTCACACTAAATGTAATGCTAAATGCTCTGAAATAAAAAGCTCTTCCACAACTACTGACTAGAGGTAAAGGAAATTAGGTCAAGGTCCTTTTTTAATGGTAATTATATGTGCAAATAAAGGACCCTTTATTAAGCCTTTTCTATAATGTTCCATAACTCTTCTATTTTTGCTCATGTTTTCTCTGAACATTGATGTTTTTTGGTATACCTTTGTATGTAGATGACCCTGCAGTACTCTTATCTTCTTGTGAGAATTCTTTCTATATAATTTACAATGCATTTTTCATGCTACTTTTCTTTGCTTCTTTTGCTACATGACTTACTTAATGGTTTTGCATAATGCAGTCCTATTTAATTAAATGATAAGTAGAACTGTAGGCCAAAATCAATCTGAATTTAAATGGAGCCAATTTGTTTCATATCCTACAAGGGGATCTTATTCCTCAGATTTTTTGGTACTTAGAGAATAACACATTTTCAAAGTGGTTCAAGTTCCACTTTTTAAACTTAATAGAAAACTTTACAAATTAGTGTGTATACAAGGAGGTCTTTAATCAAGGTGATGTCATCATAACCTAAAAGAAAAAGTGAACCCTTTCAAAATAAATTATATTCTTAAATGTATTTCAGCCATTAGTTTGTACAGGTTTTTAGAATATGGGGTGGGAATAATTTAAACACATGGAAAATTAATGTATGTCCGTCAAGGTCTGTAACCTCACAAAAGTGATAAAAATTGTCAAAGCTGCAGCTCTGTGTATTTTTACACATGCATACATATGTATGGATTTGATTTAAATGCTATTGAAATGTAGTTTGTTATCTAGTATAATCTGAATAATTAATGATGCTGATTTCTATACTATAGTAGTGAATGGTGTTCTGTAATCATGTCTAGAAAGAAAACTTGAGCTTGCCATTTATCCCAAAATTATGCATTTTTCCTTTCTTTCCTAAAAATATCTCACAAATTATTCTAGATCCCTGACTTTTTCTTCTTCCTTGAAAACTGCTATTCTACATTGTATTTTCTTATAACCTATTTTTTCTTAATCTATTATTATTGATAATATATTTAATTATAACAGTTTATTACCATTTCTAGGTAGAATATGTAATACTCATATTTTAGATTAGGTATTTGGCAAATACCTACTTATTTAAAACACTGCAAAAAATCACTGATATAGGATGTGTTTACTAAATTACTGTATATTATTGTGATTTTTGCAGAATGTGAGATAAAATGATCAATCTTTTGAATAATATATATATAATATAAAAATGCATATAAAGAAAAATACATAACATACATTCATATATATATAATAAAATTGTATGTTTCTATATATATATAAATACATGATGAAAAATTAACAAGGAAAATCAGTAATACATAATAGTTAATTTTTATATTGTTCTTAAATATAAGCAGCTTTTGAATGCCAACTCACATTTATCATTAATTATAACATGATGTAATTATTTAAACATTTTCACAAACTGGAGCTCTGTGTAAACAATGAGGCCAGTTTTGAAATGTGTCAGGTGAATAATACATGTTCCTTTGATAAGCACCTTTACAGAACAGTTCATATGTCAGTAAACACGAGCAAGGCAATGTGTAACATATGATAAAAGTTATTGCCTAGTCAAATTAAGTATTTTTTTTCAGGCAGTTATAGGGCTAATTGAGTCTTTCTTTGAGTCTCAACTCTGCCCTCCAATTTTCTTATCAAAGCAGCAAAAGCAAATTCACTGTGATACTTAAACAAACACATATGCTGAGGTCCAACTGATTATTGCTAAATTGTTTTGAATTGAAACTGACTCCTTCATTAAAAAGTCCCCAAAATTCTGATTCTACTTTTCCATCTCTGAGATTATACAGTTGTTCTTTTGTATTTTTATAAAGATGATTCAAAACATGTATGAGAAGGAACTATAAAATAAATGTAACTTGTAAGTGGAGACTTTTAGATTTAAATCTTGTTTTCACTCAATTGCTCAAGGATCTCCATAAACTTAAATCTTGTAAAATGATGATACAAATTCAGTTTACCTAAAATAGATGCATTAAATAAAATTATATAAAAGGAAATTTAAGCATTGCCAACATACTAAAGAAAAGCCAGCTCTTTTAATAGTAAATATTAAATGTTTACCAAAACAGATAGATTATAATCTCTCGCCCACTTAAGTTATTTTTGTCTCATGGTTACTTGTAAAATCCTTTTACTAATCAACTTCTTTAAGAAGAAAGTTCATTTCCCTTTCAGTTCTCACTGTGGCCTACCCATGACAGTCATTCATCCATTTATTCAACAGACATTTTTTGAGGATGCTCTGTGTGTACATTGCTAGTGACTAGGATAATAAAGGGGAAGGCCAAAGTATTGTCCATCACAGCTAATGGGATATAGTTAAGGCACAATCAGGTAAATTTAAATATGCATATGCATGCATGTTAAACAAGCAAAAAAAAAAAAGTGTAGTGAAGTATCAGTGTAGGTATGCTATACAAGGAGACTATGAACAGGACCTAGGAGAATATGGAGTAGGACCTAGGCAATTAGAGAACTTACCTACCTGATGGGATGATGGAGGAGTAAGGCAGTACCAGAGTAGTAAGATTGAGAAAAGACAACTTAGAACAAGCAAAGTCCTTGTACAAGAAAGTGCTTGATTTCATCAAATTACCTAAAAATCGCCCATGTGACTGAAACATAACCCATTTTAAGTAAAATGACAAAATTGATGTCCTCAGGTGAAAATAAGGGATGAAAAGAATTTCAAGCAAGAAAGAGGGGTGATGTGACTTAATATTGAGGGTTTTATTTTGTTTTGATATCTTGTGGGAAATATGTGGTAAGATGTGCATGAATAAGAGTGGAAAAGACCACCCAGTATTTCTCATTTTCTTTCTGACTTATTTCTGCTGGATGGTGTCACTTAAAAACAATCTAACAGACAAGAAAATTTTAAAACTAATTTTTAGCAAAATTGAAGCATTGAATATGAGAGGGGGAAGGCAGAAGTCAGAGGTAGGAGGGGCACAATAGAATCCTGAGGTAGATAATGATATAAACTAATAATATAATAAATAATTCTAAAAACTGTACAAAAAGTAAAATGCTGGGAAAGAAAACATTTATATTAAGATAAAAAATGAAATCAGATGCAAGAATGCAAAAAAAATATAAAAGTGGAAAAGAAGTTGTGTTGCACTGACTTGGTGGAAATGTAAAAATGAGCAGGCAAGATTGATTTGATTTAATTTTGAGCTGAGACTGACAGGATTTACTGACTGGATATTAAGATGAGGAAATAGAAAAGAATTTAAATAATTCTAGAATTTCTGGGTTGCATACATTGGTAAGGTAAGAAGATGCTAAGAAAAATTAGAGCTTTTTGATTGTATGGTAAAAACATAGAAATGAGCTATTTTAGTAAAAAGAATTAAGATTATGATAATATCTATTTTGTGATATATAGCTAAAGACTCTATGCAAGCCTGAAAAGAGCAAATAGGCTTTATGCTGGAAGAAAAGAAAAAAAAAAAATTTGAGGTCTGTTACATGTGAGTTCTTGATCATTTTTATGTTATCATGAAGATGTTATGTCAGTATGTTCATGTTCAGAGGGAAAATGTATACTTGAAGCTCAGAGTTCTAAACTAAAATTTTTGAGATTCCATTCCTAAAAGAGTTATTTAAATTTGTTTTTCATGAGCTCCCCAGAAAAAAGCACCAAAGTCTGAATCAGAGAAATTACAACCCAGTTTTGAGCCTCTAGGTGTACTTAAATTTTATAGAGGAATAGGAACCCACCATCTTTTGAAAATAATTCTCCTGGTATCATTACTGCAAAGGGAAATCTAGAAGAGAGTGATTCTTTAGAAACCCAGCAAACAGATTATTTTGAGAACCTGTTCTGAATGTTTTCCTGTTTCCCTTTAATTAAAAAAAAATCTTGGGAGAAGTTTTAAAGATTTTATTGTATTCAGTTCTTTTTTTATTAAATAATATATATTTATTAAATATATTATCTATTAAATGTATTAAATATACTTATATACATTAAATATATTTATTAACTATATATTATTAATATATATTTATTTTTATTAAATAATATATATATATATTTCACAGCATTTTAATCTCTGGGGTTATCCACCACCAATTCTATTCAACTTCTTAGACCACTTCATTAGTGTCTGCCCTATGATGAACACAGGTCACTCATTCCCAACTTTTGTTTTAAAATAACCTATTAAGAGAATTTAACTGTTTCCTTCTCACTTTGAAACACATTCTATATTTGGCCTTATCAGTGATACTCTCCTGCTTTTCTCCTGCCAAGTTGGTGAGTCCTCAGGCTCCTTTACTAGTTCTTGCTCAGATTCTGATCTGCATTCAAACCTTTGCCCAAATGTCTTTGGTCATCTCATGTAGTCATCTGACTTTAGATACTCAATGCTGATGATTCCATATGTTGGACCATGAGCTCAGATCTCCTGCCTGAACCTCCAGCTTCTCATATACCAGAACCTATGTAACTTGAAATTCTAAAATAATTCTCAAACTTTAGATAACCAGACTCCTGCTACATTCTCACAAAACTACCTTCTTCCCATTCTTTACTTCATTTACTCAGAACAGTATTTTCAAGTCATCCTCATTTTTTCTAATATTTCATATCTGCAAATCCTGGTCAGCTCTACCTTGAAAATACCCAAGCTGGAATTACTTTCTTTCATTTCTAGTAGTAGTAATTTTAGAAAAATTAATATTAGCAGAAACACATCAAAAAGAAAAAGACAGAAGCCACATTGTTTCGCTACTATATGGGACATGGGAAAGATAAACAAAAAGTCATGAAGAAAAGTCAAAACAAGCCAACAACCAAATTGAAGTACACAACTTGGGAAGGGGGTGGGGCAGGGCGGGAACAGTCAGGGAGGGGGGATGAACCCCAGAGATCACAGAGATGTGGAATTTGCATATAAATTATTTTTTAAATTAATTAATTAATTACATGTATTTACTTAAAATAAATAAATAAATAGAAGTTCTCTCCCAGCTTCTTTTTTTGGCCTTCCATTGTCTATTAGGAATAATGTAGTCAAAAATAATATATTTTTAAATCTAATTGATTTCTACTCAGTACTCTGTAATAATGTTACATCAGTCTGACTGAAACTTACCTAATTTATGTTTATGATATAGTTGACACAGTTGTTCTTTTCCCTTCCTTCCTTCCTTCTTTCCTTCCTTCCTTCCTTCCTTCCTTCCTTCCTTCCTTCCTTCCTTCCTTCCTTCCTTCCTTCCTTCCTTCCTTCCTTCCTTCCTTCCTTCCTTCCTTCCCTCCCTCCCTCCCTCCCTCCCTCCCTCCCTCCCTTCCTCCCTTCGTTCCTTTCTTCCATCTCTCTGACCTTTTCCAATTCCTCTTACCACAGCAGCATTTTTGTTAGTTTTATAGTGTCCTAAGTGCTCTTGTTCTAGAGCATGTGCATTTGCTGTTCCCTCTCTCAGCATAGTTCTTTCCTCAGATAGTTGTGTGTTTCAATTTCTGATATATTTTATATCTTCACTTAAATGTTAGTTTCACAGAAGGGTTTTCTTTATCATCCTGCACAATTATGTATCTTTCTTGGCACTCAAGCACCTGCAACTTCCCCCACCACCCACCTACTTTTCTTCATAATCCTGTTCTTCTTCTGAATGTTTCCTAAACATAGGAATATTTGTCTATTTTATACATCACTTAATGATGAGTGATTAGAAGAGTTCTTGGCACATTGTGGGTGCACAAGAACTGTGTGTCAGATAATGAGAACATTGAATAGAATTTTAAATAGATACTATTATAGTGGTAATATTTGGGTAATAAGCTAAATAATACTGAGCTATAAAATTAAATGCAGATTTAAAACTAGGTTTTTATATTTATTTTATTTTATATTTATTTTTATTTTATTTATCTTTTTATTTTTCTAAACAACATTTTCAATAAATTTATCCAAGAAAGAAGTATAATGTATGGCCAGCGTATGGTTGCACTACACTTTTTATTTTTTAACTGAGGGAATTAGAAAAGTATGTTCTGTAGTAATGAAAATAACCACATAGAATAAAATAAATTTATGATGCTAGAGAACAAAGAAAGTAACCTTTGGACACAAAATCTGGAGTTTTTATAGGATATTACTTAGACCACAAAAGGGTAGCTTAAAAAAAAGTTTGTAAAATATACTTACATACTTTTTGAATTTGTCTGACATAAGAATGGCACTTCTTCCAGGATAACATGAAGTACGCAGGAGTAAATACCTGCTAAATCAAAGTCATTAAAATGAATTTTAATTGAGATTAGTTTAAAGACTATATCTAAACTCAAGACTATTTTTCAATTTGGAGAGTCACAATGTCAGCATTGTAAAATGCAAATAATTTAATTTATATAATCACTTGGTAAAATGAAAGATGACTCCAGTCTGAAATCTTATCAGTATGGTTATGACTGAAGAAAAATTGCAGTAGATGAGAACATTAAGAAAGAAAATGCTAAATAAGAAAAAAATAGAGAATAAACTTTACTCTGAATCTCTTTATTCTAAATCTTACAGTTTTTCTAATCCATTATATATTTCACTAAAACTTTATGTCAGTAGCATATAGTTAAGTGTAAATATACTTTCTGTGTATTTTTTCAAGAAATGACACTGGAGAACAAAATAGAATTCAGGATTTGTGAAATATATTCTAACTATTGTTTGTTATGTCACATGTGATAAATATGATAGGAGCGATTCAGTGTAGGGATTATACCTTCAAATTTGTAAAACTTTCCATTTATTTAGCTTCCTATGTTAACTGAAATTATGTAAAGTGCAGATACTATTCCTTTTAACATTAAATTACCATCTTCATTGATATTTTGGGTTCTGATATAATTACTCTTCAGTCTATAAATTCCCTACCCAGTAATTATCTGCTACCTGTTTCATAGTTATTATTCATACTTCCTAACAACAAAAATCAGTGGATTTTTCTTATGTCTCTCAGAGACATAAGTATTCATCAGTCACAAATCATTATGAATTTTACAATTTAGCATGAGGTGAAAATTGCTTCAAAATGCGAGTGAAACATTCTTAAGAATAAGTAATTTAAAAATTGAGTTTTTAGTTAATAAAGTATTTTCACTCTTTAACAAGATCATTGAAGAGCTGGAACTGGACTGATAGAAGAAGAAAATAATTTTGTTCTTCCCATTTCTACCTTAGAATAAACTCAATCAGCTAATTTTTTTTTTCCATCATTACCATGAACATTGACTTTGTAATAGACATTCTGTCAGATATTGCATTCCATATATTTAATTTTATCTTCACATCATATGGTCACTTTATTTTCTCTGTTTTACAAATTAGGAATTGCAGAAGTCCTAGTTTCTCTAGCTGGTAGGTGTGAGAGTAGGAATTCCCTGATCCTTTTAACATGTGTCTGATTTGTGCTCTTACACAGCATGTTGTGTCTCACTGTCTTGTTACGTTGACTCTTATAGTTTAACAAAATAAATTTCTTTTTTTGGGATAGACTTTATATCTAGCCCCAAAGTTTACCTATTTTTTAAGCCTAGTAAGATATATTTATTCTTATTATAACTAATTATTCTTAGTTATGCAATCTTTACATAACTCTTCTGGATATTTTTCACAATATCCTTGAAACAGTATTCTTCTCAATATCTTCTTTAAAATATATAAAGGAAAATGCCAAAAAACAAGTTATTCCCAGTGAGTAACACATTAATTGAATGGTCCTACATCTATATATCAATATCTACATTTAAGATTTGGTATTTTCCTACTAGTGCCTCTATATATCTCGCCCAGATCTGTTAAATCACTTAATAGTTTGAAAACCCCCTTTCTCCTAAATAGCATCATTTAATTATACCCTGAAACGTATTAAATTATATCTGGTTACCAGAAAGGGCAACCTAAACTGATCTGTCCCTGAAAGAGACAAAGTGTTATTTTTTAATTCACAGTATTCTAAGACTAGTAAGGACAACTTGAAGAACATCTACAATTTAGTCAGCTATAATAAAATTCATGGAAAATTAAAATTCTACTTACAGGTCAAACCTGTAAAGAATTGTAGTCTTGGAGATGTTACAAATGTGAAAATTGTATACAGAAATGCCTTTTCATCTAACTATTTCTGTTTCATCCTTAGGATTTCATGAAATGCTTATATTAAAACTCTAAATCATGGTTGTACTAAAATAAACACTTTATTTTTTTATTTAATGGACCTTGATTATTTAGAACTTAAATACTCAAACTCTTAAATTACGTAAAATTTCCTAGTATATGTTTTAATTAAATGTACATCACAACATCAAGAATTTAGAAATTACAGATAAAAGTTAAATTATAATGACAGATTAAGATTCTTCAATATAGTATCTCCTATTTAGAACTATTGTTTCTAAATAGGAGATGGGGGGGGTCAAAGAATACAATATGACCACTTCAAGTTGTTTATATTGTTCTTTATAGATTTCTCCTTTAATGATTTCTTATTATCCACATCATAACTGAAGTAGTTTCATTTTCAGTCTTCCCTGTTTATGAAGAAATGATTTGAGTTACAGTATAAGTTTTCTGATTTCTAAATAAATATTCTTGCCCAGATATATTGATTTATACTTATTACAGTATGTTTTGAAGAAGCAATGAATATCAGGATACTAGTGTACCAACAGAATAACAAACAGGTATTGGATGTGGGATCAAATAAATGAAATCCCCAATCCTAGAACTCTTCATCTTTTCAGTGATAAGACAGAAGTAATAATTTAAACCATATATTGCTGATCATAGTATTTATGGAATACCACAGTCCTTGCTATTTTTCATATATGAGGAAGTTGATATAATTTAACTACTGTCATGTATGATCATTTGTCCATGAAAAAGACTGCATAGTATATCCTTCCT
>PVHY01005872.1:0-79181 GCA_004024945.1 Uropsilus gracilis | reverse complement strand
CCTTCCCCTCTCTCTCCTTTCTAAATCCCCTCAGCATTCCTCTTACAGAGGCTTGGCTTCCCTTCTCCAAATCTCCACCCACAGGGTACAATGGCTGCCATTCTAATGCAGCCCTATCATGCTGGGGTCCATGACCACAAAACCCTTATCAATGGAGTGATTCTAAGGTGGGCACCTTGAGGTGATTTAAACCAGAGTCTCTGAGAGTGAGAGTCTGAGAACAGGAGAACCTGGGACCCAAAGAAGGAACCCCACGAAGAACTGCAAGGAAACTGCAAGGGAACCTTGAAAATCTTGCATGAAAGAACTGTTCCAGTAGAAAGAACTGTTCAGGTAGTTGAATCCAGCAGCCAATTTATTATTGAAGAAGAGAAGCAGCAAACTCTGCAGACACTGGGCCTTTGATCCTGTCTCTGACATTGCCTGGTGGGAATACCAAAGGCCCTGGACCTGGTGTCTCTAGCTGTTTGTTGGTGATGCATCCCTTGTGACCATCCCTGAGTATCCCTGTTATTCTCAGCGCTCCTGGTGACAGGTTATAGGCACTGCACTGGTGAACACTGACTGGGTAAGGTAGCTGACTTTTGTGACTACCTCTTTGTTTTCCTTGTGAAATCAACCTCAGGATTGTTAAACCTTAAGGTATCTTGCAACTGTGTACATGGGTAGAAGAACCCACATACAGTGACCTATATGGATACTGTCCCTTGATTTGGCTATATAGCTTTTTGAACCTGTACTTGCATTTTTGTACTTGTCCAGTTTTGGGGTGCCCTGTGATTGAACCCAGTTTTGGTTAACTTCAGTAGCTGTTGGTGCCCATTTTCACTTTCTCTGACTTTCCAAGACTCACTTGGAGTTTCTTTTCTGGGTTCCCATGTTCTTTCTGAGGTTCCTTCTCTGGGCTCTTCATTCTTTCTCTGAAGACCTTTCTCAGGTCTTCTCTATTTTTTTAATTAATACATTTTTATTGCACTAACATTGATTTATATAACATTATATAAGTTTCAGATGTACATTATAATTTGACATCTTTAAATTTTGTATCATGATCATCACCAGAAATCTAGTTTTCACCTGTCATCACACTTTTGATCCTATCTACTACTTATTTCTTCACCCACCTGTCTCAATCCTCTTCCCCTCTGGTAACTACCAGTCTGTTCTCTTTATGTCAGAGTTAATTTTGTTTTGCACATTTGCTTTGTTTCTTTATAGCCCTTATTTGAGTAAAATCATAGGCTTTTGTGTTGCTGTTCTGTAATGTCACAGTGATATCACACCTAGCAATTATATTCTTGGAAATTTATCCTTGAGAAATAAAACTTTATGTTAACTTTAAAACATAGGTGGATAGGAGGTTTTTGTTTGTTTTGTGTGTGTATGTAATGGCTAATCACTGGAGCAGTCCAAAAGTACTTCATTGTGGATAGTTGAACAAACTGTGGTGCTTTCAAAGAATGGAATATTACTCAGAAATAAAAAAGAATGAGCTATTGGTAAATGCAGCAACCTGAATGAATCTCAAAGAATTAAACTTAGTAAAGAAAGTCATATCAAGAAGTCTCATACTATATGATTCTATTTATATGACATTTGCAAACAAACAAGAAAACAAACAAAATGACAACTACTGCACTGATGAGTAACAGATTAGTGGTTGTCAAAGATACTGTGGTCATTGGTGTGGGATGTTGGTAATTAATACCAAGATATGATAAAGGGAGTTATTTTGTAGCTTATTGTACTGTTCTTTATGTTGAGTATGGCAATAGTTAAATAAATCTATACAAGACATAAAATTACATGTTAACTATCACACATGCACAAATGAATACATGTAAAAATTTGGTGACAAAATTAAAGTTTGCAGAGTAGTTAATAGTAAATGTCGTTTTTCTTGATTTTGTTAATTTTTATACCATTAGAGAAATTTCTTTAAGGGACACTTGGGATTTCTGTAGTGCTTTCAATTTCTTTATGAGTCTATTTCTTTTTTAAAATTACATTGTAATAAAATCTGTTTGATGGATTGATTCTCTATTCCTTTGTCCTTTTGGTAATTCCAAGAGATCATTGCCTAGCCAATATTCACAAAGATTTTCTTCTATGTTTATTTGTAGATTTTATGCAACTTGAAGTTTTAGGTTTATGATTCACTTTCAATTAAATATTTATGGTGTGAGATTTAGATTGAAATTCATTTTCCTCACATTCCTATCTAATTTGCCCAGTACCATTTGATGAAAAAACAAACATTTTTCTAGTTATTTTGTTTTCCATCTTAGTCTTAAAATAAATCCCCATATAATGTGGACTATTTCTGGACTTAACATTTTCCTCTTATCTCTTTTTCTCTCTTTTCCTCTTTCTCTGTTTCTTAAATCTGTTTATATATTTGGACAATACCAATACCACTGCATTTTTGTTGCTACATTTTGAAATCAGGTAGTGTTAACCTTTCAATTTTATTTTTCCCAAGTTGTTTTTTGTTTGTTTGTTTTTCATTTGGTATTAAAGATTTTACACTTATCAGTTTTAAAAGTAACTCAGTAATTTTCTACAATTAAATCTGCTTGGATTTTTTTACTTGGGCTAAATACATACAGATGAATTTTTAAATAGTTGGCATGTTAACTGTATTGAGTCATTTATACCTACAAATAGTAAAATGTCTTTACTTTTACTGGAAATATCTTGTAGTGTAAGGGATAAATCTTTCACATTTATTATTAAATTTGTTTCTAAACATTTCTGTATTTTAGATGTTCTGTAGCAGACACATTAATTTTTTTATTTAACTATTTTCTAATTATTCGTTGACAAATATAGAAATACAGTAGATTTTTATAGGTTGACCTTGAGTATTAAATTATTGTAAGTTCTAGTAACATATATTTTTTGATAAGAGCACAGCATGCTGATAGAAATATGACTTATTAGAGGAGAGCAGAGTCCCATAGCCAAGTTAAGAAATGTGAGCAGATTCTGTTAGACCTGTTAGCCATATTTGTTCAAGTATTGAGCAGGAAGGGCACCTAGGCTGGGGATTCCTCTACTGTCCTGCCTTTTGAAATTTGAAGGTAATTACAAAGCCCATTGAGGGGGTGTATCACTTTTCTTTTTCTTTTTAAATTTTTATTCATTTTTATTGAAATAGCATTGTTTTATACCCTTGCTAATGTTTTTGACAGTATAAGATTTCTCCCATCAGATGTAACACACCCACCATGGAAGCACACATACACACATAATTCTCCACCATAGTCCATTGTGCTCGCTCCCCACTGAAAGCAGCAGATTTCTGGTCACCTTTCCAGAGTTGACTTTAAAATTTGTCTTGTTCTGACCCTATGTTCAACTTTTCTATATTCCAGTTATCATTAATTATAATTATAATTCTTACATTATTTTTATAATTATAACTTGTACATTATTTTTATAATTCTTACATGTTTCTTACATTATTATAGTACATATAGAATATATAATATTCTATAGAATACATAAAATATATTTCTTATATTATTATAATAATTCTTACATTATTATAATCCCTGTAGTTCTCCCATGACCATATCATGGATGAAACAAACATATTCCCTTGTGTTCATCCCTCCCCCGTTCATTCACTGCCCTCCTTTGTTGTATTATTCAGTTCTATTGTCAACTTGCTAGTTTTTACTTTCTGTTGACTTTTTATATGATTTCTCTATACTCCACATATAAGTGAGACCATCCAGTATTTTTTTACTTTTGACTAATTTCAGGTAGCATAATCCCCTCTAGCTTAATCTATGTTGCCACGAATGGCATAACTTTGATTTGATTTCTGATTAATATTCCATTATGTAAAAATACCAACAATTTTTTTGTTTTAGAGAGTAGGTCTTGCTATATTGCCTGGGATAGTCCCGGACCCGCAGACACAAGTGATTCCCTAGCCTCAGCCTCCCAGTGCTGGGATTACAGGCATGTGCCACCACACCCAGCTATTTTTTTGAGACTAGATCTCGCTATGTTGCCTAGGGTAGTCTTGAGCCCACAGAATCAAGCAATTTCTAGCCTCAGGCTCCCAAGGCTGGGATTAAAGGCATGCACCACCAAACCTGGCTAAAATACCACAACTTTCTGATACATTTTTCTATTTCAGCCTAAACTCCTGTTTATTATGTGCCAATTTCTTAATCTGCAACCTTCATTCCATCTTCCATGTACCCTGACTTTAGTTGCTTCTAGAAGAAAATCTTTTTTTCTTTGAATGAACTCAAACTTTTATGACATTGTTGGGTGCAGGTGCTCAATCATCTTCTTTTCTGGTTCCATGTGCGGAGGGAGAATTGTGAGCAGGAGTTGCTGGAGTATTGAAGACTGAGAGGAAAAGCTTCGTGTTGTATAGGTCTCCTGAACTGGGGTACGCTCCTAATAAAAGCTACACGAAAGAGGAAGCAAACCAGAGACTTCAGTATCAACACTGGAGTGAGCAAAGGAAACAAAAATTCTCCTAATGTCTCCATAGCCCCTTTCCTTTCATGTTACATTCTTTTTCTGCACTCCCACCTGGATATGTTCCTCTTAAATATTTTGATCACGTTCTGGTAGGGTGAAAATGTACCTGTGTTAAACTGATAGATTTGAACAGTTTTCAGTGAGGAAATGGTTAATTGACTTTTTGGAAAAGGTTTTAGATTGATTTCATGTGCAGAGTTTACCTTAAATGCCTGGACCTAATTTACTGATGGTTCAGTAAAGTGAAAGGCTAATGGTGTCCACTGGGTGGCAGCCACTTTCCAGCTCCAGTAAGAACTCTGGAAAACCAGCACTAAGGACTAATTAGCCATGATAGACTAATTGAAAGCTCTTTGCCTTATATCAGAGATTGGCATACTTTAGCTTGTATGCCAAATCTGGCAGTAGTCTGTGTTTGTACTGTTCTTGAGCTCAAAATAGTTTTTAGATTTTAAAAAGCACTTGGAATAAAGACATACACTAGTGACAGTGATTCGAAAGCCTAAAATATTTGCTATTTGCACTCTTCAGAAAAGGGTATACCAATACCTAAAATATTCCAAAAGGATCAAGTTGGTTATATTTTTCCTCAATACTCATTGACTTTCTTTAAATGTCAAGTCAAAAAGATTTATGAATCTCACTCTCTCACCTCTTCCTGGTATAAGTCTGTCACTAAATGTTACCTTTTGAGATGACCAGAATGATTACAGAAGGGATATTCTCTTTACTGATTCTTTGCAAATTATGATCTAAAAGGCTAAAGGTGTTGGAGATTACATAGATTTGTTTTTGGATTTTACCCTGACTTCACCTAGGCAGGATGCTGTCTTCTCTTCCCTAGTAGAATTGCCAGAAAAACTGGTTATTTTCTCTTGGTGTGTCTACTTAGTAAAAAGGGGAAAGTTGTCAAGCTGGTGTAAATTTTGTGGTTGGGCTTCTAGAGAGCCTAAATACCTTGTCATGTTAGCCCTCACTTAGTCTTTAACATTAATTAAAATGTTTCCTGATTTCTTTTCATCTCTGGTGACTTCTTATTACCACAACACAAAGCAAGGATGAAAGCAATTCTCCTATTTTCTGACTTGGAGTTCATTTAGATTTCTTTGCCTCCTGGCTCTATAATAGTTTTTAAAAATAATTTTTAATTGATTAAACATGTTCTTTTTAAGGATGAGAATGATATTTTCTCAGGACTATAACATGCAATAACAAGTCACTAGGGAATGACTTTTAAATATTATAAAACACAGAAAGTACTTTGGTGTGGACCATATAAGAACACAATAAGCTAATAGTGTTACTTCTAAAGGAAACCTGCACACCTGTGTTTATCACAGCACTATTTACAATAGCCAAGATATGACAACCCAAATTCCCCCAGATATATGAATGTATCAGAAACTTGTATATTTATGCAGCACTAGTTACAATAGCCATGATATGGAAACAACCCAAATGCCTTAAAAATATATGACTGGATCAAAAAGTTGAGATGCATTTATACAATGGAATATTATTTGGTGATCAAAACAGACAAATCATGCAGCAACATGGAGAGAACTGTAAGGAATTATGCTAGCCAAGGTAAGCCAGAAAGATAAATATCAGATAGTCTTACTTAAAAGTAGAATATAGAGAAACCAATCAAAGGGCCAGGAAAAAGTCCAAACTAGCAAGTTGATAATAGAACTGAAGCATATAGCAGGAAAGGGTTAGGGCAAAACAAGGGAGGAAGGAATGCAAGGGAACATGGTGATGGTTCACGGGTTATATGTGGTGAGAGAACTATGGGTTCTGCAACTCTGTAAGAAAAACAATACATATATAATCAATAACATAGAAATAAATATTTAACTTTTAGAAGGTGGAATGCCATATGACATATTACTAATAGTTTATATATGACCATGCTTCAAACTCTGATAATTCTGTTACATGTAGGATAAACTAAAAAAAACAAATTTTTTCTATTATATTACTCAGTTTTTAGATTCCAGATTATTTTTCTACCGTAAAATAACAAACATGAAATATTGGTAGATTTTGGGAACTAAGCTTTTTCCTTAAATTGATTAGTGTATAGTTTTATCAGTTGATGTAATTAGAAGATAAGACTAGTAAAATATAGGTAAGCATTGAATTAGACTACAAATTTTATTCATTGCATTAAATTTAATTCTTATTTGAGAACACATCATTCTTTAAGTTAGCTGAATTCCTCTATCCGTTGTTATATTTTTAAATAAAAATATACTTGAGGGGCTACTGTATTTAAACTATTTTCTTGTATTTCTAGAAACAGTTTAATTGGGGATCAAATGTGGATATGTATAATGCAGTGTAATATGTTAAATAATGGAGGAATGTATAAAATATGGGAACATTAATAAGTATTGGTTTAACTGTTTATGACTTTCTGTGGGAATCGTAGGAAGATACTACACTTAACTCTCAGTATGCAATCAGGATCTACTGAAGTCTATCTTAGTCTTGATTTATTTTTTGGGCAAGTCTAAAAATTTCTAAACATTGATATTTCATTAATTTTTTCTTTTCATAAAAGTCTTCTGAAGAGAAGAAAAGAAAACATTCTTTTCTAAATATAAAAGCTTTCCAATTTTGTGATTACCATATAGATCTGTAGGGTGATTTTAGAACTCTCAAGACATATTTTGGTGTCACTATATTCTTATTTTTCTTTAATTTATATTTTCATCATTGCTTATCAGTTACCTCTGGCTATCTTTAAAGGAGTAAAATAATAACAAAGTGGAAGACTAATGGAATCATTTAAGTGGTAATACAGTAGTTTAAAAGTTATACTCATTATCCTTTAGTTTTATTATCAAGTTGCCCAAAGTATTTTTTCATCTTTGAAAAAGCTATAAAAGAAAATTAGAAATTGTCATTTGCTTTTTGCTTGTGTTGAATACAATTGAGAATTCAGGACATTTTATTTTCTGCCTAAATTGGAAAAGATGTGAAAATAGAAAAGGAAGATTTCACAATTACTAGCCAAATTAGTAGATGAATACATCCAAACAGCTGTACTCTGGACAAATGTTGATGATAAAATTAATCTTTTAAACCAGTTTTGACTGAATTTTTAGATGACTTGATCCTAAATGAATTTTTTTCAAGAAAGAATCACTAATTTGAACAATTCATTTCTAAGAACCTAAAGGAGACAATTTTTTATCTAGTTTATCATTCAACAAGTAGGATTTAATCGCAGTATTTTGCAACAAGAACTGGGATCATTTCATATTGCTGAAAGGATATGTGACGTTTCATCCTTTATGATTTTGTGCTGAAGTTTATTTTATATAGTTTGTAAATTAAATGGACAAACACGTAAAGTTAGATATCTACAAAGGGATTGGAAGAAAATAGATGGTGTACAAATGAAAAAATTATAAGTGGTGCTATGAATGTAAAAATGAAAACAGTTTGCAACTATGGAGTGAAAAAGATATCATTTTCTTCCCAACAAAACTAGGATCAGTGTAAGATTTTAAATTCTTCATTGTGTTATTTTGATGATGCAAGGGCAAGAAGAACCAAAATTAAAGAGATGTAGACCCAGTGTGTGATATATTTGACATCTAGGATATATATTACAAAATGGATATATTGCAAACTTGTACATGTCAGTTGATGAACAGTAATTCATTTCAAATGTACAGAATTTTACTGCCTTCATTAACTTTGATTTATTTTCACTTCAAGTCGATAAAATGAGTTTTCTTATGACATGTCAAAGGGTTGAATTTTATCTCAAACAAGCATTTGCTGTTTTGGTATTTTATTTGGGTATTTTATATATAGGAATAAAATTATTTTCATCATATTTGTATTAAGAAATATGATTGTAGTATTTTAACGAAAAATTAGGACTGTTATGATTGGAATAAGACATTGATGATAAAGAAGATAAAATGGGCTGTTGGAATGGGCTATATTTTGCCTATTCTGCAATATATACATTGACATGTATACATGATAATAATTTTTGGAACATGAAATAGTTTCTGGGAGGCATTTGTCATAATTATTTGCCTAGGTCACATTAAAAACAAATACGAAATCGTGGATTTATTTAAAAAATTTTTGTCCTCTGGAATTTTTAAGGTATACCATACTACCTTTTTATTATAGTGTAAATGTCAAAGGTACTGCTTGGACTTGTATACAAAACAAAGGTTATTTTGAGATTCATTTGATGACATAAAAAACTAAGTATTAAGCCTAAGTAAAATGAAGTAGTTTGCAGCAAATTAGCACTCTTGTCTAGAGCAACTAAAAAAAAGGGGGATAAAATATAGCCATCATCATTCTATAGCTAATTTTACCCCTGAGGCCTATTTCAAGTCTCAGTTTTATGCATGGTAGGGCTCAGTCTACCTCTAGTTTTTTTCCCATTCATATTTGTAATTGCCGTAAATATAACTGAACTACAACTCCAACTGAAACATTGAATTTATCAGACTGTATAACACAAAACAAAACCGAATTATATGCAGTATTCAGGGACCACATTTTAAATGTAAAGATGAAAGGAAGTTGAAGTAAAATTGATTAAAAAGAAAATGCCATGCAGATACTTAAAGGAAGTTAAATATAGCTATACAGTTGTCAGATAAAGTAGACTCTAAGAGCAGGACTAGATATAAAATACGGATGTTTTATAATGGTTAAAAGGAAATGTATCAGGATGTTATCACAAGCCTAAAAGAGAAAGTTTTAATATGTAGAAGGCAAAAAGTAATAGAAACTAACTGCACTGTCCTATAATCATAATGGGAGAATTCATGATAACTATTAATAGCTTACAGAAGTAGATATCCAAATATTAATGATAAAAAAGAGTAGTGACTTAGTAGCTCCATTTCACTGAAAAATGATAGAAAATGTTCTTTAAAGTTCACATAGACTATAAACCATAATTGATAATATAGCTCAAATATGTTAATATCTGTAAAGATTAGTACAGCTCCAATAAGAGTATCCAGTACATTTTTTTTTTGCTTTTTTTTCAATTGATGATTTCCCTAGTCTAAAGTTTGTTCATAAATTCCACAGACCAAGGTTAGTCAAGGGAATTTTAAGGAGTATTAAAGTTTACTTTCTACCAGTAGAGTTTTTAAGACAGTGGTGTTGGTGCAAGGGTAAACTAATGGAATAGAATAGAGTATCCCTTATGTTAGGGAAATAATTGTTCCCAAAGATGTCTAACTCTAATCCCTGGATGCTATGAATATGTAGCATTATGTGACAGAAGGAACTTTCTAATTATAATTGATGTTAGGTATGTTACAATAAATGATCCTGGGTTATCTAGTTGTGCCCAGCCTTTAAAGCAGACAATTTTTCTCTGACTGGAAGGAAGAGACATGACAAATACCTAAAGGATTCCAAAATATCTTGATTACTACTTAGGCATCATGTGCAAAAACTAGACAGAAGCCTATAGCAGTCCCTAGCTGACATCCAGCAAGAACACTGGAACATCAGTTCTGAAACCAAAGGAATTGGTTTCTGTAAGCTTGAAGGGTTTTGAAAATGGATTCCTCCCAAAGCCTCTCAATAAGAGTCAATCTGAAAACACCCCTTGGTTTGATTTTGTGGAACCTAGAACAGAAAAACCAGCGAAGTCTACCTTGGTATTTGACTTCTGCAACTCTAAGTGATGTTTGTTTAAAGTAGCTAAGTTTAAATTGTGCTAATGTATTACCACAAGTAATAGAAAATTGCATAAGTGAAATGATTAATACAGGCTGGGCGTGTTGGTGTGCACCTATAATCCCAGCTATTTGGGAGGCAGAGGTTAGGAATCTCTTGAGTCCATGGGTTCGAGACTACCCCAGACAACAAAGCAAGACCTAGTCTCAAAAAAATAGGCGTGGTGGTGTGTTTGTACCTGTAATCCCAGCCACCTGCGAGGCTGAGGCTAGGGATCGCTTGAGTCTGTGGGTCGGGACTATCCCAGGCAATATAGTGAGACCTAGTCTCTAAAAAATAAACAAACAAATAAAAATTTAAAAAAAGAAAAGTTTGATACATAGTCTAGCACCTGATTTATAACAAAGATAACATTGCAGTTAAGTGGGGAAAATTTCCCAGTAGGGTTAATTATCCTTAACCCCCTACCTTACATCATAAGAAAAATACACTCTTACACTGCTGGTGGGAATGTAAACTGGTCCAGCCACTATGGAAAGCAATGTGGAGGACCCTCAAACTAATGAAAATGGAACTACCTTTTGAGCCAACAATCGCTCTTCTGGGAATCTACCCAAAGGAGACCTCAATATTTATACAAAGGGACACCTGTACCTGGATGTTTATTGCAGCACTATTTATAACTGCAAGGACATGGAAACAACCCAAATGTCCCATAACAGACAAATGGATGAAAAAGATGTGGTATATATACACAATGGAATATTACTCTCAATTAAAAATGACAAATTTGATGAATTTATCAAAACATGGATGTACCTAGAAGAAATCATATTAGCAGAAACAAGTCAGAAAGAAAAACACAGGAAACCAAATGTTTTCACTAATACATGAAATCTAGGAAAAACAAACAAAAGGCCAGGAGGAAAAGTCAAAACAAGTTAACCAAACTAAAGGACACAACTGGGGGTGGAGAATGGGTGGGAGTGGTTAGGGAGGGGAGGTGGTGGGCAAACCCAGGGGAATACAAAGATGTGAAATAAATATATATATATAATCTACTCCTTCACCTGTGCTCTACTGATGGGACAACAAAGCCTTATACTAACTGTAAAGACCTGCTCCTTAGAACAAAACTCCTTTGAAAATACTCCTGCTCATTAACAACACATCTGGTCAGTCACCCAAGAGATGAGATAGAGATGTGCTAGGATATTAATGTTTTCATCCGTGCAAACACAATATCCACTTTTACAACCTATCATCAAATATTGGATGACTTTGGGTTTTTTTTTTTTTCACTCCCCCAATTCCCTTGCCCTAAATTTTGAGTGACTTTGAAGAGTTTAAGAGTTAAGTGAAAGAATTGGAGCCTGAAAATGTGACTGAATTGTTACAATCTCAAGATAAAACTTTTAATGGATGAAATGTTTCTTATGCATGCACAAAGGAAGTGGATTTTTTGCTTGTTTTGGGGGGAGAACTGAATTCTACCCTTGATGAAGATGTTGTGAGCATTGCTAGAATGCTAAGAGGACTTTGAGTATACATACATACATACATACATACATACATACATACATACATACATACATACATATATATATATGTAAACTATAAGTAGTGGCAGGTAAAGGAAGATTGACTACAATTTTGAAAGAAATTCTGTGGATAAAGTGTTATCAAAGATTATTGCTTGCTACAGAGAAATCTTTTCTGAGTGGAGGAGTCAATCATTGTAGTAACATTCATTATAATCCTTATAATAGTACCACAGCCACTGCCTTCAACAGTAATCACTCTGTTTTTTAGCAGCTATCAACATTGAGGCAAGACCCTTCACTGGTAAAAGGATTATAATTTGGTGAGGGCTTAGATAACAGCATATTTTAGCATTAAGGTTTTTTTTTTAATTAAGGTATGTACATTGCCTTTTTTGTCATGATGCTTTTGCACTTATAATAGACTATGATGTCATGTAGACACAGTTTTTATATGCACTGGGAAACCACAAAACTGTATGTCTTGCTTTATTGTACTATTTACTTTATTGTGGTGGTTTGATGTTTAAGCTGCAATATCTCCTTTCTGAGTCTGTATATAAATCTTGTTCATGATATGTCAAAAAATACTTTATTTTTTTGAAAAATAGGATTATATTTTTTAGCCTCACAATTCACATATTGATAGATAATATATAGAAATAAAGTTGACTTTTTTATATGTTGACATAGTCTGAGGTCATGATGAATTCTTCAGTTCTAGAAGGTTGATAGATTGCTTGAGAAATTTTATGTTGACAACGTCATCTGCAATAAGGGACAGTTTACTTCTTTTCAATCTGTATGCTTTTTATTTTCTTTTATTTTCTACTTGAATTGCGATTAAAAACAGACATTTTTGTTTTGCTCCTTATCTTCAGGGAAACCATTTAATTGTTTTACCTATAGGAATGATTTTAGCTAAAGATTTTTTTATAAAAGCAATTTATTAAATTGAAGAATTTCCCTCTTACTCTGAACTTCCTTTTTAGAATTTTGTCATAGAGAGAACTTGGGTGCTTTTTCTGCCTCATTTGTGTGATAATTTGATTGAACTTTGAAGCTTTTTTTCTGTGTTGTATTACCTGTATACTTTTCAAATATTTAAACAACTTGCATCCCTGAGTTAAATCCCATTTGGTCATGATGTATAATTACTTTTATTTATTTCAGAATTCTATTTTCCAGTGTTTTTAAGATTTTCTTGAATCTGTCTTCAATGATAAATAACATAATGTGGAATTTTTACTTTTTTTGGTACAATCTTTCGTTTTTGTGTTAGGGTAATAATAATTTCTTAAAATTAATTTGAAAGTAGTCCCTCTTATTTTCTGGAAAAGATGCTATACAATTGGTATTAATTCTTTACATGTTTGAGAGTATTTTCCTTAGAAATCATCTGAGCCTGGAGATTGCTTTCTTTGTGGGGCTGGGAGGGGATGGGAGATGTAAACAGGGGAGTTAAAATTGCAAATGCAATTTTATTATAGTTGTAGGGCTATTCAGTTCTCTATGTCATATCAGATGAGTTGTGTTACTGTCGTTTGCTTTCATGTTTGAAGTATTTATCTATTTTTCTTATATTTCCATATTCAAGTTCTTGAAGATTGTTTATAATATTCCTTTATTATTGGTTTGATTTTTATAGTCAATCGGTATATATCTATTTCATTCCTGATGTTGTTAATTTGTGTTTTCTTTCTCTTTTTTCCTTTATCATTCTTGTCAGAGGTTTGTAATATTAATTGATCTGTTTTCAAACCTAACTCACCAAAACTTTATGCTAGTAAAAATTTTTCTTGGTTTGCCTTCATTTGAGAAAGTCTTAATTTCTTAAAATCTGAAGGATACTTTTATTGTATATAGGATGAGTGTTCTCATTTCTTTTATTTGAACATGTAAAAAAGTGCTTCTTTTTTATCTTTCTGGTTTCAGATAAAAAAATCTGAATTATTTTTCCCCTATAGGTAAGGAATATGTTTTTACTATTTTTTAATTTTTTCTTTGTATATAGTTTACAGATGTTTGGCTATGTTACATCTTCATGTAAATTTTTTTCAATTTGTTTTCAAATCATAGAGTTGAATTTATTTGAAACAATTATATTCTCAAATGCAATAGTCAATAAACCAGCTCTAAATATATATACAGAAAAGAGTACGTTATTCAACTTTGGTCTCTCCATACAATTCTATGGGTTTTGTTGTTGTTTTTTTAGTAAGTAATTTTATTTATTTATATATATGTATTTCATATCTTTGTATCCCTGGGGTTCTCCCACCACCTCCCATCCCTGACTACTCCCCCCAACCCCCGAACCCCCAGCTGTGTGCTTTCGTTAGGATGTTAGCTTGTTTTGACTTTTCTTCTTGACCTTTTGTTTGTTTTCCCTGTGTCCCATATATTAGTGAAATCATCTGGTTTTTATCTTTTTCTTTCTGTCTTATTTCTGCTAATATGATTCCTTCTAGGTCTATCCATGTTATCTCAAATGCATCAAATTTGTCATTTTTAATGAATAGTAATATTCTATTGTGTATATATACCACATCTTTTTCATACATTTGTCTGTTAGGGGACATTTGGGTTGTTTCCATGTCCTCGCAATTACAAATAGTGCTGCGATAAACATTCAAGTATACTCTTATACTGCTGATGTGAATGTAAACTGGTCCAGCCACTATGGAAAGCTGTGTGGAGAACCCTCAAACTAATGAATATCGAGCTACCATTTGACCTAGCAATTGCTCTTCTGGGAAGCTATCCAAAGGAGAACAAAATGCTTCTACAAAGTGACACATGTAAATTGCATTAATCCTTTTTGAGATCTGCTCAGCTACTAGTTGAATCTGTAGTTTTATGTCTTTTGCCAAAATTGGGACATTTGCTAGTCATTTTTTCTTCAACTATTTTTTCTTATTCTTTGAGACTCAGATAATAGGGAAGTAAGATTTTGTTACTGTGCCACAGTCAGTTTGTCAGGTTATATCTCAACTGTTTTCGTGTTGACAACTATCAGATTCCCCCCCCATTTTAATATCTAATTGGCTCTTTTTCTGACAGTAGAATTTTTTAATTGAAACTAGGGCATTAGAGTATTGTGTGAACTAAAAGTCCTATTTAAATCTTAAGTTTTAGCTGGCTTCTTTCAGACACTACTCTGCAGGAATTGCCTCTATTTGGCTTGTTTAAATGCCCCATGGTACTGCAAAGTAACATAGTAATTCTGGCTTCCTTCTGAGTCTTCAAAGATCTCACATTGTCTAGGATTGGTAGGATATGGATAAAGATATTTGGAAATTTTCCCAATAACTTGAGTTTTGATGTGAACTTGAATTAGAGATACAATGGAATGGAGTAGAGGATATATCAATTAGCACTTCTGCCTAGAATTATAATACTAAGTAGTAACTTTTTATAGTGCCTGATAATCCTGCTGTGTATATGTAAACAAGGGTCAGTGAATTTTTTCTATAGAGGGTGAGATAGTTAATGTTCTAAGTTTTGCAGACTGAGAGTCAAAATTGGTATTATGTGTATATTAATAGCACAAGAAAGAAAGCATTTCTTTAATTTTTTTGAATTTATGAAATCCAAATATCATAGTGAGTTCAATATTTATAATGTATGTCTACCAGTTTAAAAACTGGAATTGAGGGAGTGGGTAATTAGTGTTTATAATTACTATTTTCTGTCATTAAAATTTGCTGCAAGTGTTTATGTTTATTTACATGAAGTATCATTCTTTGCAAATGTCTTTTCATTCACATAATTTTTGACAAACATTGATATCAATCCATGAACATAATTTCAGTTGAACATATTAGCTATTAGAAATGGGTTTTCTAGGATTCTGTTAGATTTCATGCTTTTTAGCGATCACTGCACTGTAGGGTAATTACTACCAATTGAGTAGAAGGTAGAAACAACAGTTGTAAAGTTAAATGGATCTTTCATTATAAAATGTTTCTTTGCAGTTACATCTGAATTTTTTTTTTTTTTTTGCTACAACTATACTCTGTACTCAGGAAATATATCTGTATAAATCCATCACGAAAGGAGATTTTGCATCTTGTTTTAACTTTTGTCAGAATGGCATGTGCTACCCTTTGACAACATAAATGTATATAACAAAATGACTCAGAATTACTGGAAATAACAAAATTTCAACAATATTGGTGATTGTGAAATGACAATATAATACAAGTTTTGCAATAGACAGTGTTTTGGCTTACAATTTTAAGTTGAATACATTAAAAAAATTGCCAAATTTCCATCACAATGTAACTTCTCTTATTGCTCATATACTTGATACAGTTTGTTCAGTAATCGTTCTTTGTATTCAATTTAATCATTTTAGAAGAATTTCTTAGAATTTTTCTCCTACCAGATAGAAAATGATAGGACTTAGGCTAGGGGGGAAAAGTGGTATCTGAAGGTAAATAATTGGTATGAGCAAAATGCATCTGATAATGAATCTTTGGGGTTGAGAAGAGGAGAAAAAGTGAATCTGTTTTAAATGGGGACTAACAATTGGTGTAAAGAAGTGGATTAAAAATCTAAAAATTTATATCTAACTACAGACAATGCTGAGTAACCAAAAACATTGAAAAAGAAAAATAAATTTAAAAGCATTACCGTTTAGCGCTAAAAACTTACTGCAGGGCTACAGTAATGAAACAATATAATGCTAGCATAGAGATAGACATACAGATCAATGAAGTAGAACTAAATTCACAAATAAGTTCTATGTTGTTATTTAATATTTTAAAAAAGGACCAAAAGCTTTCAATGAAGAAAGAATTGCCACTTAAACAAATGGAACTGAAATAATGTTAAGCATGTGTAGAACAATGGAATTTCATTCTTATCTTTACACTGTAAACATTGACTCAAAACTCAAAACTGATTAACAGCCTTACATATAGAAATTAAAACTATACTATTTTTTAAAAATGCAGGGATAGTTCTTACAACCTTAGATTTAACAATGGTTTTAACTATAACACCAAAAATATGGATTACCAAGAGAAAAAAATTAAACACATCAAAATTAAAAACTTTGGTTCCTTAAACTATCAAAAGAGCATAAATACAATCGACACAATGGGGAAAAAAACGGTATATAAAGATACATAAAGATGTCTTACAATTTTACAACAAAAATAAAAAATTCAATTGAAAAGTATGCTAAGGTTTTGAGTCTTGGGTCGAAATTTCTTCAAAGAAGATAATACAGATGTCCAATAAGTAGTTAAAAATATATTCAGCATCATGTGTTAGGGCAGTGTAATCAAATCAGATCATGAGGTATTAATATATACAGTGCTGTTATGAATCAGTTAAAAATGCAATTGAAAATACAAACAGTAATGGAACCCTCATGTTGCTGATGGAATCCAAACACAACTGTTTAGGAAAACAATTTGGTGGTTCTTCAAAAGTTAAACATGGAATTACCTTATGATATAGTAATTGAATTTCTGAACATATATCCCAAAGAACTGAAAACATATTGAAACAGGTGACTGTACAGGCATGTTCATTTTGCACAATTTACAATAGCCAAAAATGTGGAACATTCGTTCAACACTATTAGAGGATGATAGATAAACAAAAGTGATACAAATAAATATTAGTTGACCATAAGGAGAAATGAAGCATGATGTATACTGCAACCTTGATGAACCTTGAAAATATGTTAAAGAATTCAGACTCAAAATGAAACAAATTTTATGCTTTCATTTGTATTAAATATCCAGTATAGTTAAATTCATAGAGCCAGAAAAAAGGATTGGTGGTTACCAACTGGAGAAAAGGAAAATACAAACCTGTTGCATAATTGATGTTAGATTTTCTCTGGGAATGATAAAAATGTTTTGGAAATAGATAAAGGTAATACAAATCATTCTTGAAAACTGGTAAAAGATGGCTAATTTTATTCTAAGTGAATTTTACCTAAATAATAAAAACCAGATTTGTTATTTATGGAATCAGTCTAATTTTTCTTATGTCAGATATTAAGGTATTACGTTTTATATTTTCATAATAGAATAAAACAAGTGTTAAGCTTTTTTTGTAAATCATTTTATTTAAAGTATTTAAAAATTAAGCAAACTGAGATTTTCTAGTAAACATTTAACTTTCACACTGTGGTCCCATGAGAGGGACTTATATTTAGAAAAATATATAATGTTCTCAAGAACCAGCCATGAGTTTTTTGATATTTAAATATTTATCTTTTGAAATATTTATGTCAATGTCCTATCCTTTTCTCTGTAAATTATTATCTCATCTGACCAATCTAATATTGAATAAATTGCTTGGAATCTCTCAGTAATATAAATTTATATTTCATTTTTAGTTTTAATTTTTTTATAGTTAGGCAATTTTTTAATTTTAAAACCACTTACTGAATATGAGTGATTTTTGAAAAGTTTTTACTGTCTCCTTAGCCATTTTCAAATGTTTCACAGTTTTATGTTTTTAAACATGGAACAATATAATCTGTTTTATAAATACTAAGTGCTCCCCTGCTATATTTTAAAAATGAATTTTTTATTCCAAGTTTAATGACCCTTTAGAACAATTCATATTTTAATTAATTTGTCATTCACTTACAAACTATCTAATTTCAAGAGTATAGTTTCATAACTTGATGTAAAGGTGAATTTTTTAGGACTAGACATTCTCGTTACAGGAATAGCCTTCCTGATCAATAGTGGGGTAGAATATAAATGTCATATTAGAAGAGGAAATGGCTAAGTCTTTCAAAAAAAATTCTAGTAGTCAGAATAAACCATTACAATGGAATTTAGAAAATCCATTGTAAATACTTTTATGAAAGATCATATTGGTTATATATAATATTATGGTATAGTTAAAAGTGAGAAAATGACCATGAAGTGCTTTTAGCACATGTCAACTATTACTTTCTCTCTAGACCAGAAAGATAAATATACAAAGAAAAAATACTTAATACTATTAACTAAGAACTCTGTTTTACAGTCATTTATATGAATATGCTGTTTGAATGCTGATTCTTGAGGATGATAGATAAACGATGGTTCTTGTCTATAAAATAATAGAGTACAACTAATACTATCTTGAGGTGTTTTATTTATTTATGAATATATTTCTGCTCCTATAAAGATATCTTTACTAAAATTTCTTCATATATGACCTTCAAAGCTATCTAATATATAAAACATAAGTGGAGCTCTTTAACTGAAAGGGGAAAAGGAGTATCACTGATCCTGAGGCATCTCCATAGAACCTAAGAGAGATGAAGCAGTTAATGAACATACCTAGTAGGTTCTTAATGTTTCCTTAAACTTTAGAAACTTTAATTCTTTAAAGATACATCGAATTGACATTTACTATCTCAAGGACTTTTAACTGAATGTCTTTTAAAGTTTAAAAACTTGTGGAAATGCATGAGAATGAAAAACATGAGAAATCAATGAACTATCTTCTGTATGGCAGTAGTGGTAAAGGGTGCAGATTCTGGAGTTACAGTGTCTGAATTTTCCCAGTGCTGCTTATATATATATATGTCCTCTAGCAGAATGTTTAATATCCCCATGCTTTAGATACTTCATCTTTAAAATGTATCATTTAAAATTAGTATCACTTTAAAATTAGTATCATTGGATGATTCTGAATATTCAATACAATAATGAATAATGAAATATTTAGCATATAATGAACATAGATCATTTTGATTGTAAATATGAAGCATGAAAATTTACGGAAAAATGCATATGATTGGATGAGAATCCTACTAAAGAATCAATTTTGCAAATATTTCTAATTTCTTGTTCCTCTTTAATAATTATAGTAATATAAACAGATGGAGGGATAAAAGTTATAATTTTCATGTTTGTCTCAGTTTGTCATTATTATAATTTCTCTTGTTTTAGTGACTTTTGTGATAAAATGGTAAGAACATTTATGAATCAATGGGACAAAGAGCATAATAATTCCTTTAGTATATACTAAGTGGGGGTGGAGGAAAATGACAGAAATTATGATGACTAAAATTGATTGGTTTTGCTATAATTTGCACAAAAAGTGTTCACCAGTTTGTTAAAAAGTATTCAAAACCAAAATTTGTTGCTTTGCTGAAAATATCCTAAATTAAAACAACATGTTTTTTATTAGACAGCAAGTGTTTCATGTTTTTTGCTGAGAAACTTTTAGATTACTTGATCATTTTTTAACTTAAAATTTGGATGGAACATGAGTTTTAGAAAAGTGCCATCTTCAGCAAAACTCATTTCACAGATAGCTGACTAGCAAGACTAAGGGAACAAAGGTTTATTCCATTTTAATTAAGCCTAGAAGACTTTTAGCTTCTGGAAGTTTATAACTAAGCTCTCATGTTTGCCAAATTGGGCACGAAACTTTATGAGAACAAATTTTATGATACAATATATTATTCTTTCCACGTTAGTCCATCTCAGCTGGACACCAACTGTTTTTTATAGTGTGCCAACATTTCATGTTTATTTATTTATTTTTTTCCTTTTTGGCACTACTCAAGAAATGGTGAGAGAAATAGGGAGCATTTGTCTTAAATTTATGGAAAGGAGATTTGTTTTAAGTTAACATATTTAGTTCAGTTTGTTTGATATGGAATGAAAAGATACAGTAAGTCTTCAGTGACATCATCAGTTGGTATAACAATTTTTACCACAGGCTGACCATTCTCTAAACAAAAGTTAGGTTCTGGTCACAAAAATATTACCAAATATCTAAGTAAGACACAAAACAATTTTAATATTACACACTAAAGTAAATGTATGTGTGTACACACACACAAACACATAAGGAAGATTAATGAAAACTGAGAAATCTACCCATCTAGTGTGGTGATGATATGGGCACAGAGACTTAATCCTTCCCTTTCTCCCTAAAGAGACTTTTTTCATAAGTACCTATTGATAAATAAAAGAGGAAGTCAGTGAATATCTAAGAGCAAAAAGTGAAAAGTAATTTCTTCATTTTTCTTAAAACTGCAATGTTGTCAAGTTTTGAATTTTTTCCCTTTTTCTATTGATTATATATATATTTTTCTTACATTGTTGTGTACCCCAAATTTCTCCTGCCACCATGTCACCCACAGTTCTATTTGCGTGTGTTCTTCCCTCCCCTGAATTCCCTGTCCTTCCCTCTCTCCCTCTTCCTGTCTGTAGTTCTCTTCAGTTATCGGTTTGTTAATTTTAACTCTTTCTTGTTCTGTTTTCTCTATATCCCACATATAAGTGAGACCATCTGGTATTGTTTTTAATCATCCACTCCTCACCCTCTCCCATCCACCCCTCTCTCCCACACATCCCCCAAACCCAGCATTTTAAACATTCCATAGTTTGTCAAATACTCAGTAAAGTTTTGTTGTTGTTGTTTTCAAAGTATTATGTCCTTTTCCTCTTCTGAGTTCTTTTAAAGATTTTCTTGTCTTGGAGTTTTAGCTGTTTGATTGTTGGATGTGGTTTTCTTTCACTTCAGTGTGGAATTGGCTGTACTTCCTGATTCAGTGGGTCAGTGGCTGTACTTCCTAATATTATACAAGTTTTGGAATATTCCCACCTATTTTTTTTTCTTTTCCGAAAATACTGTTCTTCCCCATTCTCTCCTCTCAACTGTAGTTCCATTGAATTGCTTGATTTCTACATATCTTTTTTAGCTTTTCTTTAGTTTGAATTTATTTTTGTTTATTATCTTCAGATTGTTTTGTGTTTTGTCATTTGAGTTGACTATAAAACTCGTCATTGATTTTTTAATTTCAGTTTTTTTTCATAGATTTTCTTTGCTGAATACATTTTTTCTATATTTATGCTAAATAACTTTCTCAAAGTCTTTGTTGTCTATCTGTATCATATTTGGTTATTGATATTTTGTGTTTTTTTCCTAATCTTCGTAATTTTTACTATATATCATATATTGTTAATTATAAGGTAATAGAAATTGCTGTATTTTTTAATCCTATATCAAAAATAAATGACCAAATGGTAATCACCTCAGTTCAACCACAAATTGAGTGTTCTGACTCATAACTTTGGATATGTTTAGTCTCTCTTTGACTTAAAGGCAAAACTTGTTGTGTTACAGGTATCTCTCTGTGGTGTGGCTTTGTAGTTATGTACTGTGAAGTTATAGAAGACTTTGCTCTACTTTTTGGGTCTTATGAGTCATCTTTCCTCTCAAGGTGCTGTGCTTTTAGTTGAGAACAAGTGCTTGAGGAGAGAGACATTGAAATTCATCACTGAAAGTAGTTGACTTCACCTGTTGTAGCATTACTTTGGTTACTAATCATCACAGCACTATTGAATACATTATTTGCACTCTTACCCCTTTTCTACTTTTCTCCCCTAATTCTTCTTTTGCAGATTTAGGACTCAGCAAATCTCCCAGGGAAAGGTTGTTTGTGTTTAGAAAGTTTATAAGACTCTAATCTCACATGCCAGTACATATCATCAGGAACTATTGTTGGTTCCCCCTTTTCATGGTAGTCCCTCTCTCTGACTCTTAGCCTCTGTTGTAAATGTCAAATCCTATCAAAAATGAAAACAATCAAAAAGCTTAGCTTCCCTAAGAAGAGATATGTTTATCCTTTTTTGCTTCAACCCTTTTGCTCCATTATACTTAAATATTTGATTTGGGGGGGATAGATTATTTTTTTGTTTTTAGTTGTGAGTGCAATCACTTGCCAGTACCCGCTAATAAATTAATCTTGTGAAAGTAACAACAAAATTGGACCCACATATTTACTCTTTATATTTTTTGTATATTTATCTTTTTTGTATTTTTATAAAACCCAATTGCTTTGGTTATTGATTATTTATTGAACATTAATTATTTAGCTAAGTCTACCAGGCCCAGAAATTATTGGCCAACATTGATGTCTGGAAAAACTGTATCCAAAGAACCTGTTTTAATTTCTGAATATCTTTTGGTTAGCAATAACTTAGATGAGATGTAAACTAAAATTGTTTTTCTTTCACCCTTTTCTATTTAGTGAGTGATAGTTGCTTCAGGAATCTTGCAGAAGATCGCAGTGGAATAAACCTCAAAGATCTCGTACAAGATCCTTCTTTGTGAGTATTTGGTTTTCAGTACTAAATGTAATTTAACATGTTATAGTTGGGCTTACTTTTTTCAAGAGTTGTAACAACAAATTTAAGGTTGAGCAATTTTTTTCATTCCTAATAATTTTTTTAATGAAATCTTCATGGACAAAATGTGTTTATATGAACTTTAGTCATACAAACTATGGAAAATTATACTGGAATAATGGATTATAGTAAAGAGTTTAGTGTTTTGAGAGAATCCAATACTTCTTTCCCGAATGAACCCAATGCTTGTTCAGCCTTCCCACTAAGTTTGAAATTTGATCTTAGTATCATCATGAAAATTCATCTCAGGTTATTACTACTTTAGATGGACAATACAGTTTTATGTTTCTGTTTTAAAGTAGCCATGTATCATAATTTAGCATTATTCTCTTAACTGCCAAAAGCATCAGTTTCTTGGTATTGGTCTAGAGTAAGAATCCGGTAAGATAGAATTTGTTTTTGTTCTTACCGCTTGAATTTGAAAAGAACTTTTCTTCATTAAGACTTGTCAAATTTTGCTATTAATGACTAGTTCATATGTTAAAGCTTTTTTGTTGTTGTTTTTACTTGATGAAAGACTTTAGGAAAAGAAATACTCTGCTTAAAAAGTAATGTGTTTTTTTCTGATTGTTATGTTTGAAGATATAAAGGTCACTATATACGTTACTATTACATGGTGACATTCTCTAAGTAGGAGTTTTTACTAAAGTTGGCTATCTCTTTTCAGTACTAGACTCTTGTTTTATGATTAATATACTCTCTGTGGTTCCATTTGTTGAATTGTTAATTTAACAATTCGTTGTATTGTTTTATGTTGCAACATCAAGCGAAATATTTCAAAAATACCATTTTTACAAAACGCTTCTCTTTAAAAGTGCAGTGACAGTTGGTAAGTATTCCAGACTACTATAAGCGTAGCTAAAGTTATATACATGTGTTATAATTAGTAATTGTTACAAGTAAAAAAAATTGTTTTAAGAATTAGATTTCTTTGTTGAGTGGATGCCTTGTACATTAATATGCTGGGCAGATTTGTGTTTTGATTTACCCACTTGACCTGCTGGTGATGAAAGTAGTTGCTATGGAGAAAAATTAACTATTTTATCACTAATGACAAAAGTGAAGATAAACTGGAGCTGTAAAGAGTAAACGAGAAAGAACTAAAGTTACCTGGTCAATATTGACATCAGAGTAATGTGGAGTAGTATGTATTAATCAAATAAATGAGCAGATCTGACCTTTCTATGGACAAATTATTGAAATGAAGCTGTATATGTGTGGGTGGTAGGAGAGAGAGTGAAAGCTGGAGCAAGACCTAGAGACTTGAGGAAAAATGAAACTATAAAAGAAGTTTGAGAGATTTACCGCCTCAAAGGAGAATAAAAAATTAGAATTAAAAATGCAAATTCATACTTTAAATCTGTGACAAACTAGTGGAGTAATATGATATACTTTTCTGTAATGTATCTAAATTTTGTTTAATACACACAGTAAGCTTTAATTTCCATTGTAGAACACTAATTTGGGAGCTAGAATGAATTGGATCAACTATATTATGGGGACATGATAAAGGAGAAATGTAATTGGAGATAAGAAAGATGAGGAAATTGTGAATCACTAGCAAGATGTCTAATCTTCCTACTAACTTTGTTTTGTTGTAATGATAATAAAATGTAGTAAAGTTGAGGTAAAGAGGTTGCCAGAGAATTTCTCTTTTTGGGTAGTTATTCTGACAGAAGTTATTTTTATCACAGTTCTTTAGGTTTTAACTGTAGGACCAAATAGAAGAACATGTTATTTACTTTTGCTAATGAATATCCTTCAGGATTTATTTGAATTAGTAATGCATGTATGTTAAATTTTCAAATAGACAATTTTACTGTTTTTAATAACCTATCTTCTACTTATGGATATAAACATTTTCAGATTGGTTCCAGCTGTTTGTATGATGTGTCAATTTGAGTTTTGCTATAAAACCTCTGGTATTAGTTGTGTACCTTCAATGATACATGGAAAAGTTTTGTAACATTTAAACTTGATGTTATCACCATTTGAGAAGTCTATCATGATCATAATTTTTTTAAATGAATATTATATGCAAAGTAGGCATGGTATATATTGTACTTTAAATTCTGTTGCCTTCTCTATAGAGGTAGTTAAAGTGTATTAACACGATGTTAACCATTTGCCAAATATGAGAAATAAAATATGATATTTACACTTTAGGTTCTCATTGCTTATTTATAAACTAGTATGCATAGTTATTTAAACTCAGAATTATTTACAGAAATTATTAAAAGCTCTTTAAGAATCAAAAGAGAAAAATAGCATAAGAATGAAAAGGACTGAAAGAAACTGAAATCGGACAATTATTTATTTATACTATTCATTATGTTAATACTGTTTATGTAAGTAGGTGTGTCTCATTTTATTTAATTTACAAAAGATCTTAAAAATTTAGTACCATCCTCAATGTGTTTCATGTTACTTAGGAAAAGAACTGTTTAATTTATGAAAGAACTGGTTGTTTTTGAATAATGGAAATATAATTCTTAATGTGAGGTATTAATTATTTTATTTTTAGTCACAGGGTAAATTTCTTTGCACAATATGAAAAATATGTGTTTGTTTTTATGGTAGTCAGAATATATTTTCAATTATTTCAGTGTTGTCAAGATTTTGAAGAAAAAAAACAAACATTGCCAAGTTATAAATCCTTGTGGTTTATAAAATAAAAGAGCTGTCAATCCTAAATTCTGGATTAATTATATTGTAGATGAGGAAATACTTACCAGTATTCTTGGTAATCTTTTTAAAGTGTAGTAAAATAAATATAGCATAAAATCTGCCATCTTTACCCAGTTTGTGTGTAGTACAGTAGTGTTATGTATATACTTATTATTATGTAACTGATCCTTAGAAATTTTTTATCTTGCTGAACTGCTGTTCTAGGCTCATTAAATAACAACTCCCCATTCTTCCTTATCCCCAGCCTATGTTCTATATTTAGTCTATTGTACTTTATTTACTTCTTTATATCTTATCTTTAATAATGATTTCAAGGCAACCTATCTAAAAAGAAAAATGAAAGTTATTGTCTGTGAATATTAACATTCCTTTGGCTTTTTGCAAAGTAAATTGTGTAAAACTCTCTTATTTAGCAAAATAGAAAAATTTCACTATCCTTTTATCATTATATTTATAATTGATTATAATGATTATACATAATCATTATAGAATTATCATATCATTATATATCATTTATCATTTATCATTATATATCATTTATATCATCTATAATTTACATATCATTATAGAATTATAATGTACATCTGTAATAATTTTGTAGCAATAGCCCTTTAATCAATTCATCTCTTTTTTACTGTATTACTTGTCTGTTATTAGTGCTTACTATACTTCATCTAGATGGCTTTTGGGTAAAAAAAAGGGATGGCTTTTGGGTAAAAAGAAATATTTTTGGATTAGAAAATGCCAGGTTGGAAATGCAACATACTAGTTTAAAGAAAATGATAACCTGCTAGTGAAATATATTTTGATATTATATATCATTAGCACTTGATAACAGCATTTCATGTTTAAGAGCAAGGATAAAATGAATAATTTATCTGACTGTAAATTTCTTAGACATGCAATTTTTATTTATCTTTATGCACTTCTTTATAAATGTTACCACCTTTGGTCGAAACTATTCTTTTCATGGTTCTGAAACCATTCTCTTGGGTATACTTGTCTTTGTACTACAATCTAATTGAAAGATATTTTGGTCCCTGGATAATGGCATTAAATATGAAGGAAAACAGGATTGCCGTCTGGAAAGCTATAATATCTAAATATATCCTGTACTTATCTGCTGGTGTTAAGACAGGTTGCTATGGTGAACTGAATTTCTTAAAAATGCCAGTCAGCAGAAGATAAACAGTGGTGTTTGAAGAGGTTATTTTCCATAGAACTGTATATTCTCATACTGCATTTTCAAGTAAACAAATTTAGTTAATAATTTTTATCAACAATTTAGATTATTTAATATCTTTGTGACCTTTAATATTTACTACACATAATAGACCATTTTTAAATATTGTTTTTCTTTGTTTCTCACTCAATAAATTTCCTTTCATGTTAGAAGTCCATTTTTCCAAAGGCAGTATAATCATTATTAATTATTCATTTTGCTTTGTGGCCAATAAGTTTGCTAAATCTAAGACAGTTAAAAGAGCTGTCTGTTTTACAGCAATATCTCTGTTATTTTTGATCAGTGTTCTGTTTGAAGTACATATTTACTGGTCTATAAAGTATACATTGGAACAATACTATGTTCTATGTCAGAACTGCATATTTCAATACTTTGCTTTTCAAAGACTACCTCATTTCCATCATCCCATACAAACTTAATAATGTATTAATTTTTGTGAGTGTACTCATTATATAATTTAATTAAAGAACAATAGTAAATGTCTTAAATGTCTTGACATTAGGTTTTAACAGTTATTTTTTTTATAATCCTTTGGGTATTTTGGTCATACTACTATTTTATAGTTTTCTACACCAGAGTCAGAGTCAGTTAGCTTAACTCTGTCAACTTAGAGATGTACAACCTGAAAATCAAGGCAGTTATAATTTATCTAAGTTTATAATTCCACATAGTTACAAACCTCTTGACAGCCAAGCATGTCCTTTTTCCACTCCAGCCTCAATTTTGACTTTCTAGGTTTTTTTGTCACATTTGTCACACTCCCTCCCCCATTTTTATTGAGATATAATTGATACCAGCACTGTTTAATCTTAAGGTGTCCAGCATAATTAATTGAATTCACATTTGGTTTCAATATGGTGACTACATCTAAGCACTGGCCACGTAGGCATTGATATTAAAATAATTGAAAAACTTACCATTATAAGAATTTTAACCATTTAATATTAAACTACCCACACATAATTTCTTAACTGTCATTTTTGTGAGGAGAAGGAGGAAGAATTGAATTTTTGTTTCCTTCAGTTTCTATTTATGTTGTTATCGAGGAGTGAGACTATAGATCCTGAAAGTGAGATTTGATACCTGCAAAAGAAAATGCTTAATGAAATAATACGTGTTGAGTTATGTATATAAGCTCCTCTATGAAATTTTCAGTGATGATTGCTGGGCGTGGGTTTGAAAGACAAACAGGCAGGTAAAGAAGTTTGTTTATCTAAAGTCTGGGTAAGTATGCTTCTCTGATGAGCTTCCTGAGAAACATCTGCTTGTGACTCAAGCCAAATTAGTGAGAAGATGAAAAAAGAAAAGCTAGGAGACATCATTTGTGTTTTTTTTCCAGATGTTTTGATGGTTTAAAAATTCTGAAATATTCTTTGAGAAATTATGAAGAAATAAAATTACCCCTACTCATCTGGGAGAATTTCTAATACTCGATTATGGGCAGATTTTTGGAGACCAGCCCTTGCTGCTTCTGTCTTCCTATTTATACAGTGTAGGAAATAAGAACTCCTCCAACATTTTTGCTTGTTTGTTTACTTTAAGATTAAGTTTAGAAGGAAGCATAATTTTAAATTTTGGGCTAATCCATTTAGGAAGAAAGACTGGTTGAGCTGATTGAGTGGAATTTTTGTTCCTAGGACCTCCCCTATCATCCGCGAGCTCTTCTTATGTGTCATCTTAAGTACCTGTCATAGATTTTTTTATAGTGTTCTAAATTGTTTGTGTATTATCTATATTTCTCTATTCATAACCCCCTTAAGGGAAGAAACTCTTCATATTTAATGTCATGTTGCTATTACTACCTCTCATAGTATTTTAATACACAGTAGACCCACTGGAAATATTCCATAAATAAATAAAGGGAAAGATCTATGAGTGGTTAAATAACTGAAAGGGCAATGGAGAAAAATGAGGGGAAAATGGGTAATGGAGAGCATAATAAACTCACTGTATAGTGAATGTACATTGGTAAAACCTGCCTTTTCTGCACTTTTCAGAGAGTTCTAATTCAGCCTTTGTTGGTGTTCAGTACAAAAATTTACTCTCTGGTGACGTCCCTCAATAACCTCAGCTTCTTTGTAGGTGTGTATGAGATAGATGAGAGGCCTAATTCCAGGAGCAGAAGGAAATGATGACTTTACTAATCCACATGGTTTTACTTTATAGACATTTGTTGTTTAGAATACTAGGAGCAGATCCTGTCAAGAAAGGATTCCATTCTTTCCTAATGAAATCAAGGAAGATCCCTGAAAGCATTTTCAAAGCTAAATGTACTTTCTGAATAGATCCCTTTCAGAAAAACAGCAAAATTTTGGTAGATGAAAGCTTTATAACATAATTTTAGATAATTCAGTCCTGCATTAACTTTTTTTTTAAATTAACTTTTCTTTTTTTTAAATGCATTAGCTTAAAAAGTAAGTTAAAAAAAATAGTATCTTTCTTTTCTCCCTGTAAAGTTCTGTCTTCCTACTCCCTTTTTTTTTTATAAACAATTAAGGGTATGTCTAGACTGGGAAAATATTTGAATTGCTGAGTATAAGGTGAAGTGACATTTGTATATACTAAGTTTCGCTAAGCCACCTGCATTGAATACAAATTCTTATAGTTCACTTAAATTGGTAATATAATATTATAACTTGGCATATTATAGCACAGGTAGATGCAATGCAATTAAGGAACATTAAAATAGGTTAAAACATTGTTTTATTCTATATCCTTAGCCATGAATTTGGAGAGTTTAAAATAACAATAAATATATTGAGTACCTATGATGTGAAGATACTGGTAAAAAATATACATGTTCTTTATCATAATTTTTTTTCTCACTTTAATAAAATGGTACCACCTACTCCTTTTTGCTTTGAACAGACTCTGTAAAGCACAGTGACATAGGAAAGTGTCAAATAGTTTTAAAGATGTCATGGTATAATCCAAAGCTCATTTTGGATCCTAATCAAATATATTTTAAAAAAAGGGTAAAGTCTGATTATTACATACTTTGTAAGCTTTTAATTTAGGGTTTTTTTTCTTGGTGTCTTTATCTTTCATGATTTTAGTATAATCGTCTATAGATTTATTTGTATTATCTTAATTTCTTAAGTTTCTCAAATGTGCTTTACTTGGTTCACATAATATTCATTCATCTACAAATTCATTAGCCCTTCTACCAATTCATATCAACTGTTGTATATCATGTCAGTTTTATACTTTTATCTTGGAATTTTTCATTTTACTTCTGTATTATTTCTGTGTCCTGATAAGAAATTATCATCACATCTTCAACAACTTTTTGGGTCCCCCCCAGTTTTACTGAGATATAATTACTATACAACATTGTATTAGTAGTTTAAGGTGTATAATATAATGGTTTTATAAAAGTATTTTGCCAAATGATCACCATAGTAAGTTAAACATCATCTCATCTAGTTACAAGATTTTTCTCGTTACAAGATTTGTTGTGATGAGAATTTTAAGCACCTACTCTTATTTTCAAATATACAGTACAGAATTGTTACTATTGTCAGCATGTTATACATTACATACTAAGCTTATTTCATCTTGTCACTAAAAGTCTCTACTTTTAACTCTTTACACCCAAAACCTATTCCCTACCCTAGACTCTGGTAACCACCAATCTGTTCTCTGTTCTTCTATTTCAGTTTATTTGACTCCACATCTGCCATGCGGTCAACCAACTTTTGTCTTTCTCTACTTTTACCTGACATATTTCATTTGGCATAGTGCCTTCAAGGTTCATTCAGTTTGCCAGGAATGACTAAATTTTTTTTTTAAATGATTGAATAATTGTCCACTGTGTGTAGTTACTCCTCACCTAATGTTGAGAATACCTTCAAGAAATACATCTTTAGGTGACTTCATTGTAGTACAAACACCTTAGAATGTAATTACACAAAGTTGGGTGATAAAGATTATAGCATACCTTACCATAGGTATAGCCTATTGGGACTGATACCTTACTAGAGCAAGGTCCTTGGTATCCAACTGGAACTGAATTTAACAAAGTCATCTTAGCTGACATGTAACAAGTTTATTAATATAAAGAAAACACTTGCATAAACACAAGTGGAAAAAAGCATTTTTAAAAGGACAGGGATGGCCATTTTTTGTTGTTCTTTGGAATTTCTCACTTTGGGGGTAAAATTGGTTTGCTTTACATCTCCCTCCATTCCTGGCCTTGCAAAATGTGTCTAACCAGTTAATGACTGTTAATAATCCCTATCTCCACCTTTTATTATTCAGGAGATAGCCAGTCTAGAAGATACAGTAATCAAGGTGTTCAAACATTTATTTCTTTTTAATAGCTTTATCGAATTTCTGTGTAATTCTTGTTGAGTATTTGATAGTTTAACAATATTTACTCGTCCAACCTATGAACATAGAATTTCTTTCTACTATTGATGTGCTGCTTCCTGTTTTTCCCTTCAAATCTGCAGTATTTTATTATATATTTAGATGTTTCTATGTTGGGTGCATAAAAATTTACAATTGTTGTATATTCTTGTTAGAGTAAACCTTTATCATTATATAATGACCTGTTTGTCTTTTATTACTGCCTTTGTCTTTTTTTGTATTAAGTATTTGGGTTTTTTGTTATTAATTTTTTTAACATTGCCGTTGTCCCCATATTTCTCCCACCACTCTATTACTTGTGAACCATCACCATTTTCCCTCATAGTCCTCTCACCTCTTTTTCATCCCTTCATTTCCCCTCCTTTGCTGCATCCAGTTTCATTTAATTTTCTGTACCTATCATAGACTTTTGATTTTGATTACTATTATGTTTGCATTAGATATATATAGCAGTACATTTTAAGATGATAAAAAGTTAAATGTAAATGCATACTAAAGCTCTATATTTTCTTTCATGTTTAATACTTTAATATCTTCGTTACTTTCTTAAACAAATTATCCTACTAATAGTAAATTTTACTTTTGTCTTTTCACTATATTTAATAAATGATTTAGCCACTTCTATACCAATACTGTATTTGAATTCAACTATATACTTTTATTCATTTATCAGTGAGATTTAGCCTCCCATCTCTATTTTTTTCTTTTCTAATAAGCATCCTTCACTTCAACTTAAGTCATTTAACATCTTGTAAGACCAATGTAGTGATATGAATTCCTTGAACTTTTGATTGTCTAGAGTAGTGTTTATTTTTCCTTTAATCCTAAATTCTTGGTTGGCAGGGGTTTTTTTTTGTTGTTGTTGCTGCTGCTGCTTTTCTTTTCATTTCAGTCGTCCTTCATCACATTGCTTATATTTTGCTATTTCTTTTTGACCTGCAAAGTTTCAGCTGAAAATTTTGCTTATAGTCTTAAAAGAGTACTCTTAGTACAAGTTGTTTTTTCTTCTACTGTTTTAGTAAATGTGTTTTAGTAAATATATATAAGATATATAATATCTTAAATATCTTAATTTTTAAGATATTATATTTTCCTTAAACTTTTAACAATTGTAATGTGCCCTTGTTTGGGTCTGTTTGAAATCATTGTGTTTGGAACTGTTTGTACTTTCCAGATAGGTATGTCTTCTGTTGTTTCCCCTGGATTTGCTTGCCCTAGAATAAAACAAATAACCACTAAAAAACTTTATTTTTTCTTAAATATTTTTATTTCAATTTCAATAGCATATAATAGATGTACATGGGGCTTCCAAAGGGTACACACAAACTTACACAAAACACACAGCCTTTAATCCACCCACCCAATACTTTATGCTTGTATACATATGTATGGACTCATACACAGATCTATTTATTCATATACATATATTTATAAGCATCTAATATAAATCTTAATAACACCTGTGATTTTATTTTATGTAAATGTACACTTGTTCATCTTGGTTCTTTATATTTAGAGGTATATTCCAAAGATCTTTGTATAAAATCACAGTGGAAAAAAATTGTTCCTAGAATTCTAGTTTTTCCTAAAGTTCATTTAGAAGGGTCAGTGTTGATTCTTGGAATATAATATTTCATTTAATCTTAAGACAGTTTTGCTTCTGTTTACAGAAGCAAACTAGCAGTATGCTTTTTGGATTCTTATCTTTGTCCATTTGATTAGTAATCTATGGACAAATGAATCCAGGCATTTTATAATAGACTAGCATCTACTTTTTTATTTCTAACAATGTTTGATAAAGAAAAGGTATATTAAAACAAACCTGTGTTTATTTTAAAATACTTGTTGACAAACCACTTGAATTTATATTGGTAGACCCATAAAACAAGTCTACTGGAAAGCTAGCAAAAATGAAAACATACTTTTAAAACTGACAAATATGTATGTACGTTAAAGTGACTGTTAAAATATATATATGATTTATTTTTACGTAATAAAAACTGACAAATCAGAATTTTTTTTGGATACGTAGTTCCAACCTCTACGCAGTCTTTTAAGCCACATTCATTTGCAATATTATGTCACTGGCATTTTATTAAAAAGTATAATTTTAAAATAAGTCTTTTATACATTTCAAAAAATAAACTGCCTATAATCTTCTTTGAAAAGTCTTGAAATGTTAAAATATTTTAGCCAAGCATTTCTTCCAATGTCTTTTTTTTAGCTCATTCATTAAAAAAGGCACTCAATATCATTGTACATCATAAGTCTTAATGTAATTTTCTCATTTTAACTTAGAGGAAGGCATCTCAAAGCTTCATTAACTTTCTTACTATTTAGAAAATAGTAAGCCTATGATACATTAATTTTATTGTCTGTCCTATCTTTCTTTGCCTTGTAAAAATTTTAAAAATATAAAAGACAGAAAATCTTACAATGGTGTTTAATCTCTAAAGGTTTGAAAATGTTTTGAGAGGGCATTGATCAAGTGACATGTCACCTCATTTATATATATGAAACTTCTGCTCCTCAATATAACACCTTCTGCCTACAATAACTAAATCACATTCAGAAGCAGCCACCAGCCTTTTCTTGGGCTTTAAGTTACAGAATAAAATTGCTCTCTCTCACAGAAATAAGTATTCTAGATGCTTATGATTTCAATATGTAACAAAATATGGTAAGAAAATTTAAAGAGATTTAAATCTTTAGCAAAATTTTTGCAGTATGGGGGGGAAAACTTTTCCTCTGCTATGTTAAGTTAGGAGGCCTGTGTTAGCCTTAGGAGGCCTGTGTTAGCCTTAGGAGACCTGTGAACTTAATTGATAAAATACAGATTAGCAAGAGACTAAAACAAGTCTAATTACATATGTATGTATCAACATTTACAAAATGTCATTCAAATAGGTGTTAGAATTTGGGGTGTATAGGTCATCTTAATAGAGTAAGGGACAAGGGAAACAGTGGATAAGAGCACATAGGGGAGAAAGGTCACTTGTAGAAACATTATTTTTTTGACAGATGATAAACTATATAAGTTTGTGATGCTGTCCATTTCTCTAACATTAGAGTTTTTCCTTGGTAGGGGATTTTGAAAATTAAATTCTTGTAAATTCTGTTGGGAGTCAGTACTTTTAGGTAAAGAAGTGATTTCTGGAGCTCAAATGCCTGAAACTGAAAATAATTTTTATGTCATAGTGATATATGGTGAACCCTTTCAACTGAGTTTGAGAGATTGCCAAATTTTCTTGAATTTACCTGTCTTCACTATTCAAAAGAAACCAGAATGTTAACATTTTATATTTTTAAATATTAAATAAAAGGATCTAAATAGGTAATTTTCTTTTTTTTTAATAATTATTTTTTTATATATATATAAATTTTACAACTTTGTAATCTCAAGGGTTTGCCCCCCCTCTCCCTCTTCTCCCTTCCCCCCCTTTCCCTCCTGTTCATAGTTGTGCATTTCATTTTGGTGCTTAGCTTGTTTTGACTTTCCTCAAGGCTTTTATTTTTTATTTATTTATTTATTTTTTCCCTATATCCCTTACATTAGTGAAACCATTTGGTTTCTGCCTTTTTCTTTATGGCTTGTTTCTGCTAATATGGTAATTTTCTTATAATAGTATGTACCTGTTATTGCTGGTAAACTACGTAGTCACCTGGTTTTCTTTCAGTTTATTTTAGTAGGATAGTTAAAACAATGAGATACAGTATTATGATATCACTCTACTATGTTTATTTCTTAATTTATTTAGAAAACAAGTAATAGCTCATTGGAATGGTAATGTTCTTGTTTTGGTCTGAGTAATAATCCTGCAGATTTAGCTGAGTGAAAGATAGCCTATTTTTTAAAAAATAACTATTTTGTGAAAATAATAGAAAGCATTCTGAGAGAATGAAACGCATATCACATTCTGCTTGTTTATTGCTTTACAATCCCTCAAACTGGAATAATTTTCATAATGAAGTGAAAATACCTAATTTCAGGTCATAGCTCATACATATATATGTACATCACATATATGTATGTACACATATCATGTATATATACACATATATACATAATGTATATATAAGCTATAAGACATTTTGGAGTTATTTTAAGAATGATTACCTAACACTAGTGTGCCTGAAATGGACAGGCTCCAGAGAGGCATGGAGGTTATCAGTGATGCAGTATATACTTTCAATTTGACTCCCAAAAAGCACCATGATTTGTAAGTTACTCACCTTTCAAAATTTAATTGAAAGCATTATATAAAGTTGTTGAAATACTAGAATTATATGTAAATACAGATATATACTAAATAGGTTCAAGGTGTCAGTCATTTAATAATTTGTTCCTCTTTGTTTTTAATTCCATAATATATTTAGGGTTTGAAATCTAAAAGATCTTTTTTTTCAAAAACACTTTCTATATTATGTGAGTTATACTATAGTGAACCTAATTTTATTTGTGTATCATCACATTTCAGAAACTGCTAGTTAACCAGGTCGTGATATGTCTTTTTCACACATACAAACGTAAAAATAGCATCATATGTGTAAATTTTTGTTTTGAAGGTGCTTGCCAAATATTTTTCTCTAGATATTTCATACTCCCTTTATTTTATTTTATACTCTAAATTTCAATTTCTTTATTTTATACCGCTTCATTTTTTTTCTGTATCCTCTTCATCAGACCTTTTTGCATAAGTAAGTAGCAAATCTGGAAGGATTATGGTATAGTAGATCTGGGGAAATAATTGACATAAGTAAGGCAATGTAATACAAAAGATAAACGCTGGGATTTTAGCTTGACAACTTGGGTTGAAATTGTATGTTTTCCATTTAACCAGGCTTCTTAATGACGATATCTCAGTTTGCACATCAGTATTGGAATAATAGCTTCACCTAGCACTTAAAGTTATTTTGTGACTAAAATGATGCAATACAAATCAGTACAAGTTCTTAAGGCAGATTCTACTAAGTGGAAAACACTTAATAGAAGTTAACTATCAACCATTTTTGTCACATGTGATATTCTGATTATCGGAGAAGGGACTCTACATACTTTACAGAGTAGCTCTCAAACTGTTCTTTTATTGGGCAAATTTTATTGTAAAATGTAAATAATTTCTTAAATTGTTATTCTAATTAATGTATATTTATAACTGATAGATTGTGACTATTGGAATAGAAAAAAGACACAGAAATTTATATTTTTGGCAAGCATAACAGATAACGTTGATATACATTTCAGAAAATTTTCTGAATATGTAATAGTTACACTGTTATGGACAAAAATTGACACATTGGATATTACTGATTTCCTTGTAAACCATACAACTTGTAAAGAATTTTGGCATTTCTTCCGAGTTAGAAAAATATCTTATTTGATTCAATAATTCCATTTTGATCATTTTCCTAAAAGGTTATATGGATTGTCTTTCCTGATTTTTATATCAAATATGACAGTATCTAAGTTCATATTACTTTCTAAATTTTTATGTTTATTAGGACATTACTTAACCAGTGTGGTCTATAATTGTGCATGTCACATTATCATAGAAAAATATGTAGACTGTTAGAAAGCATAATTTATATTTATTTGTGCACTACAATTGCAAGTGTGTGAAAACATAGCTAGACACTTCATACATGAGCCCATCTTGAACTATTTGTACAATGCATTAATTAACTTAATGGTTTTATTCTTTGCATTGTATTGTGTCTCCTAAGACAAAGCAAAATTTTATAGGTTTTACTGTAAAACCACTTTATTATTGACTCAAGAATTTAGTCTTTCTGGCCTATCTTTTAACTAAAGATCAAACAGAGAGAAAATGTTTTATCATTACAAATCTACTACTTAACTGTAAGGTTTAATGATTGCTTTATACACATGCAGATACATGAAATGAGATCTAACAGGCATTAATTAAGGAATGGTACTTTTTATATATGCCATAAACCAAAACACAGCCAGTAAGTATAAATTTGGTATCCTACCCCTTGCTGGTATCTGTTATTAAATGAATAATCAATTAATTAAATGACAGTTTTGATGATTAATGGTAAAGCAAAATTAGGTGTTGTCATGATAAAAGTTTTGCTTTCTCCCATCCATATACTTTGTATATTTTCTCTTTTGTATTGTAGGTTGAGCCTTAAGGTTTTCTGTATTACCATTGTAGGAAAAAACTAACAATTTTTATCACGTAGAAAGAAGCAGAAGACATTTCAAGTTGGCTTATACAGTAAAAGAAATATTTTGGTATCTAGATTTCAAATTGGTTTAGTTAGGGCCTTAAGTGTGATTATTCTATTATTAATTTGATTGCCTACCTTGCCTATTTGATTATTCATTCATTTACTTATTTTACTTCTCTCAACCTGGCCCTTATTCAGACTGACAAAGTGGACAGCACCTTCAGGCTATTGATATAAAAAAATTCTATCTATAAATTCCAATGAAAGTTCACAGATTCACTTTGATTGTATTAACTGGCTTAAATGATATATCTGAAATGATCACTTTTGCAGTGTGTTGATTGGTTTAACTTACTTTATGCTGCAGCATTGAAAGTGGATGTTCAGATCAGGGTCCCACTGTGTTCGACACAAGGTAGCCAAACAAGCTAGGAAGAGAGTCCTCATCATAACTTAGCAATGACAGTGCCCTGATACTAGACTTCTGGTCTTCAGAACTGTGAGGAAATCAAGTTTCTCTTGTTTGTATAACACAATCTATATTATTTTGTTATAGCAAAATAAACTGACTCATACACCTGACTGAGACAGTTTAAGGAGCATTAGTTGCTTTCATGGGTCTTGATTAGTATTTGATTTTATTTAGTATTAATCTTTTTTCCTTGTATTCTTTGCCTTCACTGTAATTATTGTAAATAATGTTTTTGAGTGTGGAAAGGACAAATATTTTTAATTGTTTTATTTCTACATTCTTTGCAAATTTGGAAATGTGAATCCAGTTTTTGTATAATAGACTAATATTTTACTTTGTTTTTTTTTTTAAATTTCAGTTTTTCAATATTTGGTGCAGAATCATAGATGGTTATGCAACTCATACATGGTAATGAGTAGATCAGTGAAGTCCTTATGACACCTTACTGTTTATGCTGCTATTATACATGTACCATAATGATAAATCTGGTTCTGACTGTAATGATTTGTTGTTGTCATCAATTCTAAATCAGTTTTTTGTTTGGGTTCAGGGACCAAAAGAGATGAAATAAATACCTATACTGTTTCAACTGAAAGACATGCAAGTTTGAATTAATGCTAAAGCTTTTTAAAAGTAGTAAACCGAAATTATGAAATAGGGCCACAAAGTAAATACTTCTTTGGAAGAAAAATCAAATAAACTTTATTTATTCTCTGTTAAATTAATAGAAATACACTATTCTTAAACAATTATAAAATAGTTTCTAACTTTATTTTTAAAAATCTGGACTAATTGCACTGTAAGGTTTCAGGATTGTATTTATCAGCAGAAACATAACAGAAATAGAAGCATCTTACAATTTATAAAAGGAGTTAATTGAATTCACAACAAATTCTAAGTAGTATTAAAACGTTGAGTTCTGGTGGAAAACTAGTATTTTTTTTTTTTTACTATCAGTAATGAGGAAGTCAAACGTGTTATGAATCCTTTTTATATTATTTGTACTTAATTGCAGTTATAAAAGGCAATCTTCTTCTGAGATATTATGAAATCAATTATTACCTGGAGAATGGATAGTCAGTATGCTGGTTGATGACATAATGATTTTATATTACTAGTTTTGCTTTTATATAATATAGCTCCTCTTTTGAGGTCAGATAGTTCATAAAAGGAAGTATCAGAAAGTTCTTGTGAACACAAGAGAAATATCTGTGTAGTTATACACCCATTACATAAGTTATACTTATTCCGCAAACATCTAGAAACTTCTACAGTTTACTGATTCAGTTACTAAAATATTATGAACAAATACCTGTTAAGATGAGTTTATAAATCTCAAAAAACAGAGCAAGTTGAATAGATTATATAATCTAGAGATTATAGGATTCAATTTGTTATGATAGAAATCTAAAAGTAGGGGAGTCTAGGTATGAAGAAGCTTACTGGATAGAAACATTTAGAAACTTAATGAGACCATGGAAATATTATATATCTTTTGGGTGTTCCACAAGTATTTGGAATTGTCACCACTCATTGACTATAACACTAAAGACCATATGTCTTCTTGTATGTTAACTTCATACAGGAATTTGAATGAGTGTATATGATCAGTTTAACAGTAAAGATCAAATGCACAGAAAATAAATGTCTTTTGTCATAGTCAGTGAAAGATGACAATAGCCATTTTTAAAAATTGAGGAATAATTTACTGACATCATTACATTAGTTTTCGATGTAAAACAGTGATTTTATTTATATATATATATAGCAAGTGATTTTATATATATATATAGCAAGAATAATCATCACAGTAAGTTGAATTAACATCCATCTGATAAACACATTTTTTTCTCATAATGAAACTTTCAAAATCTTCTCTCAAGTATACAAATAAATACTGTATTACTCTAATCTGCATACTGTACATTATATCTGCATGATTTATTTATTTTATTATTATAAATTTGTATCTGTGACTACCTTCACTCTTTTCACCTACCGCCACCCTGAATGACCCCTACCCTTGGCCACTAGCAATCACAAACTCAGTTCTCTGTGTCCTTGAGTTTGGATTTTTTTTTCTCTAAGATTCCACATTTAAGTGAGATCATACAATTACTTGTTTTTGTCTGACTTATTTGGTATAATACCTTCAAGGTTCATCCACATTGATACTAATGGCAAGATTTCATTCTTTTTTGTCACTGAATTCTATATATATATTCCTTTTTTTTTTTTTTAAATCCATTCATCTATCAATGAACACTTAGGTTATTTCCATATCTTGGCTGTTGTAAATAATGATACAATGAACTTGGAATGTTTAGATGTTTTCAAGTTTGTATTTTTGTTCTTTGACTAAATACCCAGAAGTGTTATTGGATCATATGGTAACAAGTGATACTGGTAGAAACATTTCACATATATATTAATTTGATGTACTCTCCCATTGAGATTGTATAAAGCAGTGAAAATCCCTTCATTTACCTAACACATTTTAATTAATCAGAGCCCATCAACTGGCATCACCAGGACTATCATCTGTTTTATCCACTCCTGATTATATATAATATTGATAGCTGCAACAAGAGACAACAGACCCCAGAGGAACTAGGGCACCACAGTGAGAAAGACCTGCTAGGGATTTAATCATAGGATTTAGGCTTGTGACTAAATGTGATGCCCTTGTACTAAATTTTACAAGGCTCACCCCACTGTTGTCAACCACCTAAAATTTCTCTTAAGGTCTTAAAACAGGCTCAGTTATAAGACTCAGCTATTGGTTTCTGAACATCCCCTTGGAGTCACTGGTCCTTTACTGTTTGAGTTCCATTGTTTAAATACCATAGTTTCATATATTTTGCCTTAACTGTTTTTTTTTTTTTTTAGACAGAAGGGAAAATCTAGTTTCTGTTACTCCATCTTAGTTAGAAGTAAAACTTCTGGTATTGTTTATAAGAGAAAATATTGGAGAAGGAAGATGTGTGGGTAGTCAAAATGTTAGTATGCTAGTGCTTATTTGGAAGGCATTGAAGGCCACACAGCTAAATGACAGAAGAAAGATTATGTTAAAATAGCCATCAGTATTTTTTAAACCATCTTTGTAATAGTTTCTAATCTGTGGAAAGGAGGCATTTTAGCTAAGGTGTCTTAAATGATGCTGATTAATATGTACCAAATAATAGCTGTATGCCAATTAATTTATTGCATGCTCTTTGAGAATTGTGCACATCTTGCATATTTTCTCTTATGTGTTGAATGTTCATTATATTCTACATTGAATAAATGTTTCCAGGACCAGAGACATAGCATTTCTTGGTTAGAATTCATAATATTTATTCCCTCTCTGAGCTTAATTAAGATCCATTTCCAGATAAGATGACAATATTTATATACAAAAAATTATAATTTTATTGTGCAGGTATTTTACTCATTTTTAAAAATCTATTTTTTACCTATTTAAATATCCATTTTTATTTTAAAAAATCTATTGTGTTATTTTGAGTAAACCATTTATCAGCTTTACATTTCTAAATATTTACTCATTCACTAAAAATTTTGAGCACTCACTGTAGTGACAGCTATTATGATTCTTACTCTTTTGGAGCTTGTAGCCTATTGAGGAAGGTATATATTAATCAAATAGTCATCCTAACTTCTAAATAATAATAGACTGAGATAATAATATCACCAAAATTAAGGACAAACTTGTTAAAACTGAAAAAAAAAAAAAAAACTAACCACATATAGACAAAAATGTGTTTTGCATGGTTTTACCAGAGGTAATTTCTCTTTTGTTTGTCTTTACAAATAACAAAGATATGTTTTTATGAAAACATTAAAGTATGTATTTTCTTGTAATTACATTTTTGAGTTTTTTTGATAGTAGGTTATTGAGTACCAATATCTTATTGATTCCTGGTTGTTGTACAAATCTCTCCATCATTCTGTAAATTCAGTACATGAAATAACCGTTCACTTATTCAGTTTGCAAATCTAGCTAATATTCTTTGTTTTTCGTCCCTTTCCTTTACTACCACTGCCACCATCACTAACCACCCATTACAAAATCATCTCAGTTCTACCTCCAAGATAATATCAAGTCTATTAATTTTATCTCTTCTGTCACCATCCTGGTTCCAGTCATCATAATTACTATTACTGCACTTCTAAATGTCTTTTTCCATTCCTTTATCCTCTAATCCATTCTCCAGCAGCAGCCATGAACATCTTTTGTAAATCAAATCATAATTTCTCCTTAAAACCTTTTAATGCATTTCTGTATAATATTAAGAATAAAACCCTTCCTATAGAGATTGTCCCCTCTGTTATCTGATTCCTGACCTCTCTGTAATTTGATCTCACTACCTTTTTTTCCGTCACTGCATTCATATATATTGTTCTGACTTCTTTTTTATTTCAATTTTGCATTTTTTTCCTCCCTCCCCTCCTCTCTTCCTCCCTCCCTCCCTCCCTCCCTCCCTCCCTCCCTTCCATCTCTCTATGTTGCCTGGGGTAGTCTGGAAACTACAGACTCAAGTGATTTCTATCCTCAGCCTCCCCTCCCAAGCTGGGATTACAGGCTCTCACCCCACCATGTCCAGCTATTTTCTGAGACTAGATCTCGCTATTTTGCCTGGGGTGGTCTTGAACCCTTGGACTCAGCAATTCCTAGCCTCAGGATTAAATGTTGGGATTAAATGTTGTGCCACTGCGCCCAGCTATTTTCCCTTTTATTAAGACACCCTTTTTATTGGTGCTGTTCACATATCTCTCTCTTCTACCTTTTTATACAACTGACATATAATATAGTTATTCAGGTCACATCTTCTGATAGACTTTCTCAAAAAAACCTGCATAATTTCCCCTTATAATTTTATATCACTGGTCTTGTTTAGTGTATTAATTTATTCAGTTTCTCATGTAATATTAATTTTCCCTTACAAGTTCTATGGGAACTGGAATTTTATTCAATTTATAGTTATTTTAGCTATTTATTTTGTACTTGGGCTTATCAATAAAATTTTTTCTCATAGGTATTTCTCCTTTTAATATAAAAGGCTGAACTATAGCATTGGACATAACAATAGAAAACAGTAATACAATATTCATGTAAATTAATAATACTGATAATTTATAATTTTGAAAATCATAAGCCATATTGATAATTGAGTTAGTTAGCATTTTAGATTATAGCTGAAAAGAACTTTAACATTCAGAGGGCTAAAGTAAAAGTTAAGAATTGATATACATTCAGAAAGCAAAGGTATTGTTAATTTAATTCAATAAATATTTGAATTCAAAATTGAAATTTAGTATTTACTATGTTCAAATTTTGTTAAACAAATTATCTAGCCTAGTTACACAGTAAATGTTCTTAATATGCTTTGTTAATGTACATAATTGGGGTTATGGTATAGAGTTCTGATGAAACTCATTATTAAAATCCACGAAAGCCTACTCATTTTTGTTATTTTCTACAGGAAACCACATTTATTCCCATATTCTAAACTCTGCACCTGGTTCCTTATGTTGCCATAGCTAACTTACCAGGGAGAAAACAGTATTTGGAATTTTGAGGAAAATCCACCAACATCTGTCAGACACTGTACTAAGTATAGGCTCAAGTAGTTTATAATTTTAACATTACATATTACCTTTAATGATGCCATATCTTTTTGAATTTGAGTTTCCAGCAGTTACTGTGACAAATATCAAATAGAGAAATCAGTGTGGAATAGGAAATGAGGCCTGTGTTGTCCAATATTCTAAGATAATAAGGTATTTTAACCTTAGGGAAGTTAGTTGGATGAAGACAGATCAAGGACAAAGATCTATTGTCTTGTATTCTTTGTATTGAAAGTGAACTAAAGAATAGATTGTCATGTTAAGTCTTAGTACATGCTGGTATTTACATCATTTGCTGAATTATTAGATTTGTTTTTGTATTTGGTAACCTTGTTTATATAGTAGACAGTCAGTGAAGATTATTTTAGTGTACACATAGCTTTGTTTGGTTATCTACAATTTTTCACTTTTTAATTCACCTTTTAATTATGCATTATCAGAGTATTTAAACTGTGGTTTGTTCATCTTCTAGAGCTGATGTCAAACATATTTTCTAACAAATTTATCAGGAATAGGAATTGCAAAATTCTGACCAGTAGTCAAGAAGCAACAGTTTGTGAAATTGACCATGCATATCTCTTTAAAATCCAGTCTCTCAGTCACATATTTGTACATGGTATAGGGGACTCATATAGACAGGCTTCAGAACTCTTTATCTATCTGGATTTCTGTATCTTACTGGTTACCACCTTTGTAATTTCTTTAGTTTCTAGTCAACCCAGCCATATATTTAAATAACTATCCTACATTTTCAGACATGTCATTTTAGGAAGAGAGTTAACTGAGTATCTTGGTCTGCCATAGTAGAGGAAAACAGCCTGTTTGATTTTTCGTAAGGCCCTTACATAACTCTAGTTCACTGGAGTAAGAAGCAAGTTATAAACCTTAGTTAGAACTCTTCTGTATGGATTTACCATTTCTTTAACTAGAGGTGGAATTTGGAACTCTTAATATCCTGACCATAATTAAGTAATTCCTAATCTTCCCAGCATATTTTAAATGGTAAAATTTACCTTTAAAATAAAGCTGACTCTTATAAGACAATAGAATATAGAAGGTATACTGGGATGGTGATTGATAGTTGGGATGTAGATGTTAGTTTTATTAGATTTTGAATATTAACCTCAAATAGTACTTAAACTACATTAGAAATCAAAGCACTGTTAATTCAAAATTATCTGGTATTTTTTAGAATGTTAAAACTAAAACAGATTCTCTTCCTACCCAAAAATAGTTACATAAGAACAATCTGTTGTCACAGAAGTCATTCTATTATAGTTATTCTATTATAAAGGGTATAGTCTTTATTTAAAATGTTAAGCTACAAATATTTATCCTTTTAAGCCATCTGCTCTGCTAAATACCCATAAGTATTTTAGACTAAAATATTAAAATGGAAATACTTGAAAACCTTTGCATTGTTGACTCTTTTTTAGAGCATGTCTTCTTTTATGTAGACATTACACTACATATTACATTACTCTTGATTTTAAAATTAAAGGTAATTTTAAACCAGCTTTTTGAAAGAACCCTCTATAGCAGATGAAATTGTTTTAGCAAAATTATCTAATTTCTAATCTAAATAAAAATATAAACCATGACAATTTACTTAATGTTATAAAATATTTATATATGACAACGATGCTATAGCTTTTTTTTTTTATTTCCTTTCTCCTACTGGCTTTTGGTTTCATTTCTTCTTATTTTTTTAATAACCTGTGGTCGATGTGAGATTCATTTAACTTCTTTCTTGTTTCTTGATGTGGGCCTACATTGCTATATATTTTCCTGTTTCATACTGCTTTTGTTGTATTGCATAGGTTTTAGTAGATTGTATCTATTTTCCTTCATCTCTTTCTCGCTTTTATTTCTTCTATGATTTCCTCATATTCAGAAATACATTGTTCAATTTCTGTGTATCATAGATTTTTCCTGCTTTATTGTTTTTGGTTTCTAGCTCAATATTATTGTGATTCAGAGAAGATACATTATATGATTTCAATTTTCAGGAATTTAGATATTTGTTTTGTGACCCAGCATGTGGATTATGTTGGAGAATATTCTGAGTGTACTTGAAAATAATATATATTCATATTTTGGGGGGAAAAGTGTCTTATAATATCCATTAAGTCTAAATAACCCAGTTCCTCATTTAAGGCTGTCATTTCCTTGTTTATTTTCTATTTGGTTAATCTGTCCTTTGGTGACAGTCGATTATTGAAGGCCTCAGTTTTTATTATGTTGTTACTAATATCTAATTTTAGATTTGATAATCATTGCCTTATGTATTTTGATTCCCCTTTATTTGGTGCATATATACTGATGTTATGTCTTCCTGGTGTGTCAATTCCTTAATCATTATGTAATGTCCATCTCTCTCCCTCTCTCTTGTTAACTTCCTAAACTGGAAATCCTGTCTTTTTCTTGGCCTATTTGCTTCTAGGATTACTTTGAAGGAGAGTCTTGCAGGATATAGTATTCTTGGATGGCAGTTTGTGTTGTTAATCTTTTTAAACACGTTGTTCCAGTCTTGCCTTGCTCATGGGGTTTCCTCCAAGAAGTATCATGTCAGCCTGATGGCATTTTTTTATAATTGTTTCCCCCACTGCCACCCCCACTCTCCAGCCCCTTTTGTCTTGAGTTTCTGGTAGATTTATAACTGTGTCTTGGTGTATACTCATTACATTTAGATAACTAAGTATTCCTTTAGATCCATGAATTTGTGTGTTTATTTCCTTTCCCAGGTTTGGGATGTTTACCTCAGTTATTTAATTAATAAAATCTCTGTTTCTCTACCTCTTCCCCTTATGCAATATCCAACTTCCTTAAGTTGCTTTTCCTAATGCAGATAGGTCTGGCGGTTTTTCTTCATATTTCTCTCTCGTCTTCTACCTGGACATTTTGTGTATTATGATTTTCAAGGTCATTAGTTCAGTCCTCCATTTGATCTAGCTTGCTTCCATAGCGTTAGCCTCTCTGTTAATCTTTTTCTATACTCAGCTCCCTTATTTTCTTGTTTATATCTCAGTTTCTAATTTCTGTTCACTATTTTACTTTTCATTCTTGTTTTTCTTCATTTCCTGAATTTTCTTTCAAATTGTTTATCATAGCAGTGTTGAACTCTCTGATAGGAAGATGAGATCACCTATAGCTTTGTGGTTGGGTTCTAGTGAGTTGTTTTTCTCCTTGTGATGAGTATTCCCTTGAAGTCTAAAATTGCCTTGTATTGTTTTTGTTTGCCTCTTTTGCTGTATTTTGTCTTCTGTCCTGGAATTTTGTACTCTCCAGCAGTAGCAAATTTGCAAGCTTTTGAGGAAGCTCAAGAGGGCACATGGGGTAGAGATACCACACCTTAAATTCCATGCTGGCTGTCAGCTACATAGCATACTGTATCAGATATTTTTCAGGGTACAAAATTTTAGGTGGGTTTTTTTCCCCAAAAACCTTAAATATTTCACTACACTTTCTTCTTGCTGTCATAGTTTTTGAGATTGATTATCATTTTGTTTTCAGTTGATAAAGTGTGTTTTTTCTTGACCTCCATAATTTTATTTACTGCAATTTAAGTATGAGATGCCTATTGTGCATTGTTTTTGACCTTGACATTCTTCTTAATTGAGATTCCTGGATAAGAATGTGATTTTGTGTCTGATAACAATTTAGGAATTTTTCAAACACCATTTCCTCAACTTTAACTTCTTTCTCTTTCTTATCCTTTTTGGTATTACCATTCATATGTTACCTATTATGTAGTTGACCCACAGTTCTTGAATATACTGTTCTGTAACTTTTTTCCCATTTTTTTCTGTTTACTTTTTCTGTTTTTGCCAGGTTCTAATAAAATAGTCTTAGGTTCAGAGAGCCTTTCCTCAGTTTTGTTCTGTTTATGAGCAAGACTTCCCGGGCTTGCTTCTTTTCTGTTACCATATTTTTAGTCTTTACATTTCATTTTGAATTTACATTAGAATTTCCATTTCCATTTCTCAGCATACATTAGCCATTTGTTCAGTGTGTTGCTATTTTTAAAGCAATAGATTCTTAGCATATTATAATTGTATTAAATTCTCATTCTGATGGTTCTAGCATTTTCTGAATCTAGTTCTCTCTTGTTAAATCTCTTCAAACTGTGTTTTTTACCACTGGGTGTGGTTTGCAGCATTTTTTCTACATCAGTCTCACACTTTAAACAGAACTGTTAAGAAGCTTATAGTGGTGTTTATTGCAGGGGAGGGGAGAAAAACATTCTATAGTCCTATTATTTGGTCTTATCCTTTCAGTAAACCTTCTCTTGAAGGATAACCTTGTTAAAGGGAACAGAATGTCCTTAGGTTCCTGAATAGCTCAAAATGTTTATCCCTCTTCTGATTTAAGGCTGGGGGGATTTTTCTGAATCATTCTCTTGAGAGAAATGATCAAACTTTTCCCACAAAATTGTGGGAAAAATTCCTTCACACCCCATGACTGGGTTTCCTTGCAATTTTTCACTCTTGACTTGTCCCTACAAGAAGCCTCCAGCAATTTATCAATTACATTTTAGGTTTTCTTACTCTTGGTATAAGTGTAGGTCTCTGCTGCTTGATTTATTTTCTGCTAAATTGTAATACTCTGTATCCACCTGTCTCTCAATTTGGGGGTCAGTAGTGTGCCCTGTGACTTTATCTCCTTACAGATCTAAGAAGAGTTTCAGGTTGTTTGCCTTTTGCTTCTTAGGACAGAGAAGCAACATCCAAACTCCACAGGCTTTTAAAATTATCTTCCATCAAGTGAGAAATACCTTTTATTATTATTTACATTATGCTTTTTTCTCTACATAGTTTTATATCCAGTCCCTAAGACATCAAATTAATTTTCAGACATTTTACTAAATTAGTATCTTGACTTAATAATGGATAAAACAGATACTGATCTAGCACTAAAAATAACTTTAGTTAGAGATTTTGAAGACTATTTTAGACCTGTCAAATGTAATGACTCTAAGTCCTAAAATATTAAAGATTGAGAAAAGTGATTGTTTGGCATTTGGTGACTTTGGCTAAGAAAATTCATGATGTCTTATCATAATTATATCCTATTTCCAGGTTCATTGCTCTTAGTATCATTTTTTAACCATATGGTGTATCTGCTACTCAAAATGAAATGCCTAGCAGTTGACTTTAGGTATTTCTCTATAGCAAGAAATTTCTGTTTCATATAACAAGATATGAATATCTAATTGATTTTTTGTAAATGAAAATATGTGAGAAATTTAGAAAATTTGTTGAGTTATTGAAAAAACTCGCCTCTATCATTTGTTTCTATATGTAAACCTCCTTCTATACTTACTTATTTCTCTAAGCTTCGGATAAATGAAAAATTACTCCTGATCTTCAAGATCTTATATAGTGAGGTAGGAAGCCATGATAAAGAAATGGATAAAATAAAATAAATTACAAAATATAAGGAATGCATGTATAATATATACACATTTAACTGATTTCTATTTAATAAATAACTACATTTTCTTAATTGCTTCTGTAAAACAAAATGAGGTTCATAATGGTATATTAAAGCTTTGCCATTAGAGTGATAGAAAAGCTACTCTATAGAATAGCTGCATACCTTTTGTCTCTAGCAGTTGTTGCTTCCAGTAATCAGTTGCACTTATACATTTTATTCCAATACAGCCTTTTATTATCATTATTGAATTAGACATTTAAAACTTTCAATTGCTAAGACTTGTTTTTAAATTAAATGATTAGGTTATAGATATCTACTTACTGTTTTATAAGAAATTATAGACAATTTAATGTTTATTTTATTATTTAGATCACAACCTTGTTAATGGTTTTTGGGATACCTCACCCACTTTCTGGCGCCCCCTCTGTTCACTCAAGCTCCTCTCTTTGTTGTTTGTTAGTCTGTTAAGTCCATTAATCTCTTTCTTTTCTGTGGCATTGTCCTTTCATTAGGTGAGGGACTTTGTTCTTGGAACCAGGTGAACAAAGCTGGTAGGTTTTCCTTGCATTGGGCAGCCAGTCTATATTTGTGGTCTGTCCATGTTTTCTAATTGCAGGCTGTCTTCTCCAGTCCCTTCTCTGTGTTGTTTTGCTGCTTTACCTTGTGGTTCTGGCATCTGGCTTAGGGGGCCTCACCCCTAGCCATTGTCAATAAAGAAGTTTCTCTGTGGATACAAGCATCTGTGAATGGCCATTGTAGATCATCTCCTCTGCCTCAGTTTGCAGCTTTGCTGTGGGGCTGATGCCCCCACTCTTAGGCCTTCCTCTCCTGTGGTGTGATGAGGGACGCCTTGCTCTCCTAGAAGGCATCTCAGAAATGAGGTCTTGGCTCTTCCAGACCCAGTGCATTCATGACATTGTGTTTCCATAGTTGTTTCTCTAGTCTCTCATGCATTGGTTCTCTCAATATTCCATCTCTTGTGTTCAGCTCAGACTTGTGGGCTGGATTTTTACCTGGCCCCTCACCCATTATTTGATGGTGTTTGCATTATTTATGTTCTTCTTCCTCCTGAAGATTAGCTGGAGTAAGGGTGAAATGGAAAGGAGATCCCCTGACCCCTTGCTGGTACTTCCTTGCATAGGGGCAGGGCACAGATGACCAGGCAGGCACAGTCCCAAGCCCCTTTGGGGTAAGGTCTTGGTCGAACCATGCCTTGGCCCATTCAGACTGAAGATAAAAATGACTGCCCATGCAACCATCCGCTGGTGGAAGAGGCTTACACTCCACCCAGACCCATCCCCCCCCCCCAGGCTCTCCTGGTGCAGGGGTCCTACCCCGAGTTCCTCACCCCTTGGCTCCCCACTGGCAAAGGAGCTCCCACAGCCCCAGACCTGAGGCATACCTATAGATAATTATTGATGTAACTAATGAAATAAACCTAATGCTAGCTTTAACCAGGACATATATATGAAGAAAAAAGCCTTAAGATTGGTAGTGATTTTTTATTCATTCTAAGGTAAAATAAAATATGCAAGGGATTTATTTTTATGATTTCCCACTGTAACTTATGGATTAATCTAACAGTGCCCTCATATTGAAATAGACAGCTCTCATGGTCAGTGAAACATCAGTTCTGTTTTTCCTAATGACTTGTGCTTCATTGCCATGCAAAGCATCATCAAAGAAGAGTTTATGTTTTAAACAAGTGTGATACCTTTTTTCACATTATCAGTCTTTCCCCCCTACCCCCCCCCTTAGTTTAAGTCCTCTGAATTGTATGTATATTCCTGTTCAGTAAATACTGGTATTTCTTTGGAGCCAAAGTTTGGTGATTACATTCTACAATATTAGAAATTACTGAAATAAAACTGAGTTACTTTTATTCATTCTTTTATAGATAATTTATGGCACATCAAAAAACTGTACCCATAATTATCTCAACTTTGATGTCTATTGTACATTCATTTCATCTAGTGATGGGAAAAATGCATCATTTTATACAGAACACTGCAATTGGAGGCAAGAGATATAACTTCTGTGCCTGGTTCAGTATTAACCAGGATGATAACCTTGAGCACATTACTTTTATAATGTTTTTTATCTTAAAATGAAGCATTAAACTAAATTACTTCAGAAATCACTTTTCCTTTATAAAACCTGAACAAAATAACTCAAACAAATCTAATCATCTTTTAAAGATTGTGAATATTTTCAGAAAGCAATACTTCGCTGAATTTCTGGTTTTGGCTCTGCAATAACAATACTAAAATCAGACTTAATGTAGTGCCTTATTTTCTGAAATGGGAAAGAACTAGCATAAAAGAAGTAACCATTTATGAATTCAAAAGAAACAAAATACATTATTTTGAGGGGAGAGGTAGGGAGGAGAAAGGGTAATATCAGTACTTTTTTATTATTATTTATTTTATTATTGACAATGTCATATAATCTCTCTGCAACAGAAGCAAAATAAAAGCTTATAGAGATTAAAATTCTAAATGTCATTGACCTTATGTTATTATCCATGTAGATTATCTGATTAAATCCACAAATAAATGAATTTGAGACTGTACTAAACATGTTCTAAAACTCTATCATTTTGATCCTTCAGATTTATTTTCCCAAGTATTACTTCTGATTGCACTAGGTAGCTTAACTTAGATTCTAGTCAGTCAGCAAAATGGGGAAATTGTTCTGAAAATAGTCTTTGTACTGCTGAGATATCACTTTCTTTTCTTTTTCTTATTCTAATTTTTATTTTGTAATTTTCATACAATATTGGTCATGTTTGTATGGTTACCATTTCCCTTAGGTTTGGCCCTCCCTTCCATATTGTACCCCTTATCTCCCATCCTGCCGCCCCTTTCCCTGTTCTCGCCCTCTGGTCACTCCAACTCCTCTCTGCAAGTTTTTGATCCATGTTTGGCTCACTGGTCCTTTCCTTTTCTATAATGATGTTATTTTTTCCTGGGTGCGGACTTGCTTTCCTGGACAGTAACAGACAAGCCTGCTCACATCTCTAGGAGTAATTGAGGCAGATAGTCAGGCTGAGCACATCAGGAAATTGTTGTAGGGTAAATACGTGGTGGTGCTTCTCCAGGATTCTCTCTGGTGTCTATCATGTGTTGCTGGTTCTTTGCCATACAGTTCTGGTATTTTGGTATGGGAATCCAACTCCCAGCTGTTGGCAGTGGTGGAGATGTTACTGGGGACAGACTCCCCAGATGGTTGATCCAGCTCCTCTCCTCTCTCCTGTTAGCATTCTGCCATGGGGCCACAGCCACATCTCTGTGACTTTCTTCTCCCATTGATTGATAAAGGAGGGAGCCTCATTCTCGAAATTGTGGACTAGGGTTTGGTTCCCCCAGACCGAGAGATGATGCAGGTAGAAATCTATTGACAGGTCACCTCCATCACTGGTCTCACCTTATTGTCTCACTGGTTCCTGACACACTGCTTGTCCTACCCAGGTGGTGAGTGTATCCTGAGACATTATTCTTTCCTTTCCTCTCCATTATACCTGCAGCTGGACACGCTGGATTTTTTACTCCTAGTGCCAGTCTGATTGAGGTTGGAGTAAACCAGAGGGGGATGATCCCTCCCCCACTCCCCACAGCCTGTGCCCTGGCAGAGATGCTCAGCCCCCACCCCTTGCCCACTTGGAGGCAGAGCTGGCTTCCCCAACTTGAGATCCCTGGATCCAAAACCCTGAGATCCCAGTGACATAGACTCACTCTTGCCCCTCATCCCTGCCAGCAGCCTAGGCCATGGTGTGCTAGAGCTCTTCTCTTTTCCAAGGGCCTGTGCTTTTCAAAATACTGAGGTATTATTTGATCGGTTTTCTTTTTTTTTTTTTTTGGGGGGGGTTGCATCATAATTAATTATGTATTTCTTTGGTGTCAGTGTCAACCATACTTATAGTAATTTTTCTGTGTGTCTATGAGTTGTGAAAAAAATAAATACCAGAAGAACAATAATGGATACTGAAACAATTGTAGTCATTTCATAGGTTAGTGTGTGTTCATGAATCTAATTGAGAATTAGATCGCTACAGTTATATTTTTTCAAGTATGATGTCAAACTACTTACATCAGAATCAGCTATAGTGCTTATTTAAAATGCTTATTTCTGACCATAATCCAACATCTGTTAGATCAGAACCTTCAGGCATGTAGTTCAGGATCTGGATTCTGAATCTGAATCAAGTTTTCAGAGGCTTCACATGCTCACTTAATATATAGTTGTGATTTTTGAAGTGGATTGCATGTATTCTGTAGTGTATAGCTTTTTGAGACCATTATGCCAAAGTAACCTATTCCCCCATATCTCTTCTCACCTTCTTCCTAACTTCCCTTGCCGTTTGGTGACTAAACCAATGGGATACATACACTTACCTTACGTATCTTCTGTTTTCTGGCCTCATCAGTGTAAACTTATATGTGTTCCATATTTTTTTCTTTTCTGGCTAAGATTCAGATTACTGTGACATTCAGATCCCAAATGTTGATAATAATAGGGCCTTGTCAGTCTGAATAACTACATGGGGCAAGACTACTACTATCCTGGAAGCCTCTGACCTAAATTGTTATGTCAAAAAGCAGAAACATTCTCTTTTATTTAAGCCACTGGATTTATATCACTTTCTTGAATAATGAACTACTTTACCTTAGATATATTTTGTATGTTGAAATATTACTGAATGGTAATAATATATTAATTTAATTTATATCTAAATACATATGTATATTAAATTCGCATGTATTTAAAAAATACATATATAATCTGAGAGGACATGCCCAATTAAAAATATTCCTAAAACATTAATCTAGATATATACATTTTTCAGTATAGTAGTCACCAGCTACATGTTACTTTTAAGCAGCTGGAAGATGATTAGACCGAAATGAAATGCAAGTGTGAAACACATCTATCTTGAAGATATAAATAAAAGAATAAAATATCTTACTCTTGCTTACATTGATTAATGATTGTAATGTTTTAGAATCATAATCATCTAGAGCCTCAAATGTTGACTTGGGGATTAGAAACTTTATTTTAAAATTTTAACATATTTTAATTTTAGCTTTTAATTATTCTAATTTCCATATAGTTCTAGTTCTTCATTCCTTTTTCTATCTAAATAATGAAAATGATATGTGTTTTATTTCTAATTCATATATAGCTGAATTCAGAGTTGGTGATTTTTATGTCATTGGTAAAGGTTGATACAATAGATCCTTGAGTAACATTTTCCCTTCATATTGTGTTATTATAATGTAGATGAGAAAAACAAATTCCGTTCCCCAGTGTTGCCTTTGTCTGTGTGGGGTTTGAATATTCTCTCCATGTGTGTGAATTTTCTCCAGACACTCCAGTTTTCTCCTACATCCCAAATACGTTTAGGTTTATCAGTATGTCTAAATTGTATGTTTGAGTGAGTGTTGGGGTATGTGTGTGAAAGTACCCTGAAGTACTTTTCTGTCTTGGATTAATTCCCACCTTGCACCCTGACCTCAGGGATATAAACCTGAACTGAAATAAGTCTGTTGGAAAATTAATGAATACAAGTCATTGTTGAATATTAGAAGCATTTGGGTCTTTATTTAGAAATTTGATTATGTTGTTGCAATTAAAAATATGCTCTAGGAATGTAACTTTTTCTATCAATTAACCTATGATAAAATTGATTTTGTTATATGTTATTTCCCTTAAAATGAATGTTTCTGACATTCATTCAGCAGACTTGACAGTGTTAAATGAAGACTTATTTTATGAATGATATTAGGAAAAAGATCAGGGTTTCCTTGTAGCCTACTGAGAAATTTTTAAATGCTACCAAAATTGCATGTCTGCTTTTATCATGTTTCTATTGGTGTTATTGCAAAATTACTCCAAAATTTTTTGAATTTAGATTTTTCCCCTAACATTTGTGATATTATCAAATGAAAGTCTTGAAAGATTACTTAACACTTGATTAATTCTATCATTTGTGATAACACCCATAACTAATTGTTTAATTGTGGTTATGACAGTTCTGTGCAATTTTGAAAAATGTTTAAATTTAGTATCAAATATATCTCTATTGTGGTTTGTCACAAATGACGAATTTTTATACAAAGGTTACTTTTTAATTGGGTATAAGCATAACCTAAATTTTTAAAAAGTGACTAATATTTTTATTATTCTTGTGTTTTATATTTTCAGGTGCTTTCAATAGAAATATACTTTAGTTTCATCTTGAATCTCTAATTTTAACATTTTCTCTAGAGAGAGTTGATTTCTATTGTTTAAGGTATGATCCTTGGTCCAGCAATATTGGCATTTAACTGGGGCTTTGTAAGTTATAAATTATCTCAGGTCCTATACCAGTTTACCCCATCACAATTCACATGTTAAAAGTTTGAGAAGTCTACTATTCCTTACAACTGATTAACTTCAAGTCTTGATTTCTGCTGGGACTACCACCTAGTGACACATTTATAAAGTGATTTTTTCTTATCAAATTAGTAAAATAATTCATATAGGAATATTTACTTTCATACCTAAAATTGATAGTCCTGTTTCTTTGTTTCCATATTTGTCAAACTGAGAGTACTTAGAAATTTCCTGCTCTAAATGGTAAAGAATTAGCCCACACTATCCCTTACCTCTCTGTTTCCTCCCTTTTGAAACTTGCTACAGTTCTTTATTTTATCTTTTTGCTTCACATAATATGCATCTATTTTTCAACAAATTTTGGAATCTTCTCATTGCTTCCCTCTGTTCACTTACCTCTGCGAAAAGGTTCAAAAACATTTATTTCTCTTAAGTAGATTTAATTTCTCTTAGCTTTTCCCAAATCTATCAACTTGTGCCATAACTGTCATTAAATTTTACAATGCCAAATTTTAAGTTGATATTTATACATATATTAAATCATTCATTCTGTAAATTTAATCTGCCTTTGAAGTGTCACATACCTTGTTAGATGCTGTAAACACAGTGGTGAATATTTAACCAGGTGAGCATTCGGCCCTTATGGATCATATAATTTAGTTTTCCATGCTTTATGTAAGCATTAGCTCTGAAGTTTGAGATCTAATGCATTTAACTTATTATAATTTGTACATATTTTCACTGCAGAACCTTATGGTATGACATGTCAAATAGGGAAGGAATTGCAATGATATTTCACTTAGTCCTATGCCACTTTAAGAAGAATGTTATGATCAAGTGTGTTCTCTCTCCCTGTTAAAAATAAGATAAATAATGATTAACTAGTATTTGATTTAAATTTGGCTCATGACTTAAAATAGTTCAGCCACTAAGAGGCTTCTAATTGCCTTTCCCTTCATTGTAGCACATGTTGTTACCCTATAATTTTCTTCATCTTCTCATTTACTACTCTGTTGCATGTTTTTCATCTTTGAATTTATCCTCCTGAGAATATTCTGATTTTGTCTAAGGACAATTTACTCTTGAGACCTACTGCACAGCTGACATTAAGAGCTTTTTTTTTCACTGGAATTCTGAGTCTGCAACTGAGTTTTTGTTTTATTTTTAATTTTAATGAATTATATCCTCAAAGTGGCATTTAAGTAAATGTATGAGAACAAAGTGTTGATAACAAAATGTCTGAGTTCCTGAATCCTTAAGAACTATTTTACTTTCTCTTTACTTCCTGATATTTTAGCTGGATATATAATTCTAGATTTAAAACTAATTTCTCTGAGAACTTTAAACAATCCCCATTACCATCTAGTTTTGCGGAATTTTATATTTTCATTTATTTATAAGCAAACATTTCTTGTCTGAGGTTTCATAGAATTGGTCTAATAATAAAACTAGATATTACTCGTTTTTTTATTATCCTGCTTGGTACTTACAGTATTTTAATAGAAGATTTGTCTTTCTAGCTTTTAGAAATTTTCTTCTCTTCTTGGTTATTTTTACTCTCTCTCTCTGTGTGTGTGTGTGTGTGTGTGTGTGTGTGTGTGTGTGTACATATATATATATAGACACACATTAACATCCTTTTTCTGGAACTCCTAGACAACAAATGCATTTCCTTCTGTATCCTGTATATTTCTGACATGATTTTACTATTTTGAATGTTTCCCATCTCTCTTCAGAAGTAATTTTGACCTGTAAAATTTCCTTGTGCATTTTTTTTTGCCTGGTTTTAATTTTAGTATCAAGGTTTTTTACTGATGTAATAATATGAATTAGAATGATTTCCTTCTTTCTCTCCTTTTCTTTAGTTTACATTATTGTATAGGTTTCCAGAATACATTTTCTCATCATAGCAATTATATATACCATCACCTTAACTGCCCAATATCAGATGTCCAGTCTCCATCGATCACCACTCAGTCAGCCTCTTTTACTCTCCTCCGTTTCCAGTCTGGTAATCATTATTGTGTTGTCAAGAGTCTAAGAGGTTATTTTTATTTTGCTTATTTTCCTTTTCACCAATTTTCATATTCCACAAATGAGTGAAATTATTGTATGTTGTATTTTTCTTTCTCCTTCTGATTTACTTCATTTAGCATAACCCTTCAAGTTCCATTCATATTGTCACATATGGCTAGTTAACATGTTTAAATGACTTCCAGAAAACTGATTCAAAAATACCAGAAAGTTTTGAAGAATACCTTGAAATTTCAGTGGCCAGCTTTCATTAGAGTAGTTTAGTCAATGTTATAATGAATGTCATGATTGCTGTTTTAGTGAGTGTTATAATTTGGTGAATGTCATGATGCTGTACATCCCTCAGATATGTACACTATGTATATCACTTATTATGACTGCAGCATAGAATATGTTATTTGAAAATTAAGATCTCTAAGTACCACAATTAACATATGTTTGCCAAAAAGTAATAGATAAAAAATCCAGTTTCTCCTCCTTCAAGGCCCATGATATTCTCTTGAATATTTTTTAGGAAATATATGCACAATTCAACTGAACTGACTTCATATAAATGGAGAATTTTCCCATGGCTTCTCTTGAAGAATTTCATTGATATTATTATGTCATCACTGTTAATTTTGGATTTATTCTATTTTTTATGTCTTAAACTGTACATTAATTTATTTCTTAAATCAGATCAGTTTCTTTAATTTTCATCATAACTTTCCTTAATTGTAAAAATGAAGTTAGGTAGTCATATCCAAAGTCTTAAGGCAGGGAAGTTCATTTCACCTATGACTCCTTGCTTTTTTTTGGATTTGGCCATCTAACTATTGAACACATTCACTAGAGCTGTTACAAGTGGAGTGAGCTCCATATGTCTGCTTTTTCTCTGATACATCTGTCACACAATGAGAACACACTATAAAATTTTACTGGTCTCAGGAGAAAAATAAAAGTTACCTCAAGAAGAGCTACTTCTTAGCTAAGCCCATCTGAATCAGAGAATACTCAGTTTAGATGCATATTCATGAATGAACCCACTTTAATTCCAATCTATAGAAGACATTCTTCAGCAAGTATACAGATTTTTGAGAAATAATAATTTATACTTGCTTTATGTAAGTTTTAGGATGATAGCAATAACCAGTGAATATAAATATGAATATTTTGTAGAAAAAGTATTTTAAATCAAGTGTTATCCCAGTATCTTTTCGTTGTTTCTTACATCTTTAATTGATATGGTAATAAAAGATATATACATATGTGACAAATATGGATATGTGTTACACATATATTTGTAACAAAACAAACATTGGTTTAGCATATTAGACTTTCAGCAGAAGCAATCACACTACTGGCAAAAAACAAAACTAATGCTAGTTGTAAAAAGTTATACCATGAAATTTGCTTATTCTGTGTTCAAGTCTTTGGTTTTTAGTATATTTATAAGTTGTGCAGCCATCATCACAATCTAATTTTGAGAATTGTCATAATCCAAAAAGAAATCTTTATGACCATACCAGACACTCTCCATTCCACCCAGTCTCATCTTAGGCAGCATTATGCCCACTTACATTTGCTTATTCTAGACTTATGTATATAATAAGGTACAATCTATATTTTGTGTTTGTGTTTTCTTTTTCTTTTACTTGGATTATTAGCACAGAAATAGATTCTAACTTAGTACCTTGCCATTGCTGATTCATACTTGACATATAAGGAAGAAAAGCATACTTATTTGGGTAGAGATATATTTTATATTACTACCTTGGTATAGCAATGTAATATAGTATATAGTGTTAGTATTTAAATTGCAGTACATGTCCGTACTTAGTTCCTTTTCATTTTTGAATAATATTCCAAAATGTTAAATAAACACTTTAACCATTTCTTCAGTTAATGAATATTTGAGTTATTTCTACTTTTTGACTACTGTCAATAATGCTACCATATTATATGAACATATGTTTTCATTTCGCTTGGGTAAATGCCTAGGAGCAGAGTTGCTAGGTCATAGCATAACTCTTTTTAATATTTAGAGAATTGTTGGGCTGTTTTCCAAAATAACTGCACTGTGTTATATTCCCACTAGAAATTATGAAGGGAAATTAATAGTAATTTAGTTATTACAATCAATGTTTAATTTTTGCTCTTAGAGACTATAATGTCTTAAAAGTAATAACAATGACTATATATATATACATATATATATAGGAGATGGTAATCAGTAATAAACTGTTCTTGGTTTAGAACATGTGGCTATAAAAACAGCATTCTTTATAATCAGAGTTTGTTTTTCCTTCTAATTGTAACTCAGTTATTCATGAAAGCTTGATTTCCTGGTTTCTTTTCTCTCTTGATTTAGAATCATTTTCTTAGTATAGTCTTACAGATGTCTATTTTGTGCTTGGCATTACATGAATAGAGTAAATGATTTCCATATATAGAATGGATGAATTATAACTTCAGATTCCATTATTTGAGTTGAATCCTAGTTCCTCCTGTTGGAAAATTGGAGAGGATTTGGTTGGCATTTAACAGAGAAATTAGAATTGAGTTGTGGGTTTAAAAGGGAAACATTAATTCTCCAACTCACTCCTTATGAAGTAGTGTGAATTGTCAAGCCTTTGTTCATACACACCCTAACTACTACCCCTGCTTTCCAATTTCTGCTCCTCAGCTTACTCAGTCCTACGTGTAGTGGCTCACCATTATTGCTTGCTACATGGTGCTGAGATTTCAATTTAAGATTAACTGTTGATGGAATAATGTTCTTTCTATAGTTTTTAGGAGATCAACTACTCTGATATCTAATAGTAGAAGAAAAGGTTGAGTTAAGCCTTTTAAAATGCTACTTTAAATCTTTATTTACTAGGAACTTGTAAAGTAGCATAAATGACACAGTGCAACAATATAAGATTATTTTCTACTACTCAACTATAAAATTGTTAAGGAATCTAAATTTTACTTTCTATAGTAATTTTGTTGTAACAAGACTCACTTTGAACTGAAATAATACATGTCATTATAACTCAAAAAATACAGTTGATGATTTTATAATTTATTTTAGTAGAAATTAGAAAATTTGTATCATTTTGTGTTAAACTTTAATGTTATTGGTTTATGAATTCAATTTTTAAGAGTATAAAGTAATAGAGGTATAAAATGTCAAAGAGTTTTGTGAAAGTAAAATACTTTAAAATTCAGTGTTATTTTCTATTAGATATTATATGTAGTTATTAAAACTTGATATTATTGACTATATTTGCTTAATATTAATCTATTAAAGTATAACTGCCTAACATGAGTTTTTAGTGAAGTTTACTATTTAAACTTACATTATTAATTGGGTTCTGGGTTATTTTTCAAGTCTGTCTCAGTGCTTGAAACCTTAAAAAAAATGAGCAAGTGACTCATGAAACAATAGATACTTTCCTAAGAAGTTGTTTAGTGTACTCCCTATTGCCAAAGTTCCCATGTGTTCCTTGCCCTTTAAACTGTAGATTTTATAGAATATTTGACAACTGCCACTTTCTGATGATCTCTTCAGATTTCTTTTTGTATAATTTATAGTTTTGTAAAATCATATATTTGCGAGTGGCTGGAATTATTGAGTCACATATATTTTCAAGAACTATAAAAATGGCTATAACCCATGAATATTTTCAACCAATATAGTGATATAGAATCTGTCTATACCCAAATTAGCATGTTTTTGTTCCTTACATTTTAAGTGTGAGTCAGAATTGGAAAGGTATTAATTTAAATACAGGGTGCTGGTAGTCTCTAAAATGGGTAAAAGAAAAAAAAGTTTTTAAAAAAGGACCCTTCTATCATGAACCAGAAACATATTTGGGCTGGTGAATAAGCAAGATAAAGGATATAAAGAAGTAAAGGATATACATGCCAGGGCTTACCTTACATCCTAATCTTTAAGAATTTCTACCTACCAACTTAGCACAATTACAATTAATTAATATTGTTCAATATTCTCTTTAATATTTCCCTCCATTATACCTAGTAAGAGGGCAAAGATTATCTATCCTAATCGCTCCTTTATTCCCAATCCCAGAATATTTTCTGGTACATGGTAGTACTTGCGCAGAAAGTATATTGGATATATTTGTAAATTTGAATGTTTGACTTATAAATTAACTTTAAAAGTACTTATAGAGAGCTTGTAAATGTAGTATACATTAACATGAATATTCATTGCTTCTTTACATGGCAATATTAAGCAGCTAACAGTACTCATTTCAAATTAACAAGAATAATACTTTTTATTATTAGTTATTCATAATCTGTAAGGGAGATGATGTTATTCTATTTTATGAGAATGCAAAGTGGTATTTAGATAGGTAAATTCTTTGCTGCAAGGACACAGATTTATGATAGATTTGAATTTGAACTATTTATTACTGTCTCTTAGATTCTTATATTAACTTTGTGTATATACTCAGTTATTAACATACACTCAGTTCATAAAGGAACAGTTGCAAAATTAAAGTGCATAAACTTATTATTATATACAAAAAGTAAAGGAGTATTTTTGTTTACTTCACATGTGCTGAGACTAGAAGTCATCATAGATACTGACCATGAATTTACATAACTCTAGGTTGTATTCATTTATATCTGAATCACATAAAAGAAAACAAAGTAGCATATTTCTGCAAAGCAGGAATAGAAAATCATAGCAATGAAAAAACATCATACAGTGGTTTTTGAATTACCTAAATGTGTTTTCTTTTTATTTTTTGTACTCAAGTACTTGAGTTCATCTTATTAAATTTTCTATTATTTTTTAAAAACCAATTCAATTAGCAGTAATACAAGGAATGAAAGGAGATGCAAACCTCGTAGACCAAGATTTTTTAGTTGAAAGTGGATGTTTCTGAGATGCAGTGTTGAAATCGAGGAAAATATATTACATTCTCTGTGGCTATTTCTCGCCTTTTTTTCTTTCTGAAACTGTAACTACTAATTCTGATGGAAGTCAATCACTTGTTCCTGTCTCCTGTCACTGGATCTCAGTCATATTGTATAATATGCTTTAAAGCATGAAGTACTGGCAATAAACCAATTTACCATATTTAGAAAAATGGATTATTGAATGAACATGAAAAGGAACTATCATTCTTAATATATATTAAGAATTAATCTCATTGGTCACCTTGGTTTCTCACTGGGCTATGAAAGGAAAAGAACGGGTGATTTCACAGATAGTTTAGAAAAATGCAGTATTCACAATTGCAAAAAATCACTAATTTGGAAGGCAGAGTAACCTACCACTGTCAGATACACTATGATTCAGTGGAACATTAACCTTTTCATAGAAATCTTAGGATTCCCTTTATAGATATTTATATCTTTGTCATTTGATCTCTAAACCTATGCTATCATATAGATGTTATAACATTTAGTTTTATGTCCTCAGAAACCGCACAATCAAATAGATATATGGTGAAATCTAGAGCTACAAACTCAAATTTCATAACAATAAACATGCCAAATGCCCTGGCATAAGAGAGTAGGAAGGTTAAGGATCTTTGTTGGTCTAAAAAGTTCATCCTTTGATTATAAGCATCTGCAATATATAGGGAGATATATATTTTTTTTTCTCAAATAAAGAATTTTAACTAAGCATGGATCACATATTTGCAACCTAATTTCTGAAATTGGGTAGCAACTTTTAGGATCCAAAAGGATTATGAACGGAAAGAAAGTCCTTCACAAACAGCTAAGTGCAAATATTTCTGTTTTCTGAGAATGCTTTGAATTTTTTAACATTTAGTGTAATGTTCCTTTAGATTTTTTATGTATCATCATAATCAGGTTGAAAATTTTTTTTCTCACTTTCTAGTTTACTTGGAGTTTTAGTTTTTACATATTTGACTCAAGAGTGGATATAGAAGATGAAGTATTTATCTGAGAGCACTTTTTTTCACTTACATTAAAACCTACTCCAAAGATAAATCTTACTTTGATATGCTATATTATTAAATACATTGTTAAAGTCTATTTAGAATTTTTGCATCTATATTTTAAAAAGACATTCTTTGCAAGGATTTTATCAATTTTATTTATATTTAAAAAAACAGCTTTTGGTTTTGTTGATCTTCTGGATAGTTTTTGTGGTTTCTAGATTATTCTTTTATTTTTATAATTTCGTGTCTTCTGCTGGATTTTGGGGCTTGTTGTTGCTCTTTTTCTAATTTTTCAATTCGGGAGATAAGGTTATTTCTTTCATTATTTTCTTGATTTTTGATATGGGCCTGTATTGCTATGAACCTTCCTCTTAGATATGCTTTTGCTGCATCCCAGACATTTTAGAATGTTGTATCTTCTTTGTCATTTGTTTCTAAGTAAGTTTTAATTTCTTCTTTAATTTCTTCAATTACCCATTCTTCATTTAGTAGCATCTTGTTCAGCCTCAAAGTATTTGATGTTCTTCTTGCTTTCTTTTCATTGTTGATTTCTAGTTTGATACCTTTATAGAGAAAAAAGTTGGTATTATTTTAATCTTTGTGTATTTATTCAAGTTTGTCTTGTGGCCTAGTATGTGGTCTATTTTAGAGAATTATCCTTGTGCATTTGAATAGAAGATGTATTCTTTTCCTTGTGGGTGTAATGTCCTGTAGATATCTATTAGGTCCATTTGGTCTAGGTCTTCTTTTAAGGCTTTTGTGTCCTTGTGTAGCTTTTGGTTTTTGATCTGTCCTTTGTTGAGAGTGGGGTGTAAAGTCTCCTACTACATATGTGTTGTCACCAGTATTTGTTTTCAGTTCTCTTAGTAGCTGTCTTATGAATCTTGGTGCACCCTCATTTGTGAGTATATGTTGATAATTGTTATGTCTTTTTGGTGGGTTGACTCTTGAACCATTAGGTAGTGACCTTTTTTATCCTTTGTCATTTTTTTTATTTTGAAATCTGCTTTGTCTGCTACAAGAATGGCTACCCCTGCCTTTTTGGGGGGCCCATTTGCTATAGAATTGTTTTCCATCCTTTTACATTCAATCTATGCTTGTCTTTGGGGATCAGATGTGTTTCTTGGATGCAGCAGAATGTTGGGTTCTGTCTTTTAATCGAGTCTGCAACTCTGTGTCTTTTGACTGATGAGTTTAGTCCATTGACATTTAGAGTTATTACTGATGTTTGAGGTTCTAACATTGGGTTCCTGGTGGTCTTTTGGGGTTCTGTTTTAGTTTTTTTTTTTTTTTTATAATTATTCATTCTTTGTATTCTTCTGAGGGTTTTGGTCTTAGATCTTCTTGCAGAAGTTCTTGGAATGTGGGTTTGTTTGGTGGTAGCAAATTTGTGGAGACTTTGTCTGAGAAGGTTCTGATTTTTTCTTCATAAAGAGAGGACAGTTTTGCTGGGTAGAGTATTCTTGGCTGGCACTTTTTGTCTTGGAGTGTTTTGAAGATGTGGCCCCATTCTCTCCTTGCTTGGGGTGTCTCTTCTGAGAAATCTGAAGTCAGTCTAATGGATTTTCCTCTGTAAGCTATCTGTTTTCTCTCTCTTGTTGATCTCATAATTTTTCTTTATCTTTGGGTCTTGAGAGTTATTATGATGTGTCTTGCTGTGTTTTTTCATTTATTAAAGTAGTTTGATGTCCTTTTTGCTTCCTGTATGTCTATTTCCATTTCTTCAGATTTGGGAAATTCTCCTCCATTATTTCATTGAAAAGCCTTTTGGATTCTATATCTTTTTCTTCTCTTTCTGGGATTCCAATTACTCTTATATTTGTTTTCTTTTATTTTTATTTTACTATTTTTAATTATTTATTTATTTATATATTTCACATCATTGTGATCCCTGTGGGTCCTCCACCACCTCCCCTCCCTGGCCACTCCAGCTGGTCCCCTACCACAGCTGTGCACTTTAATTTGGTTGTGCATATATTAGTGAGACTATTTGGTTTTTGGTTTTTTCCTTCTGATCTGTTTCTGCCAGTATGATTTCTTCTAGGTACATCTTTGTTACCAAAAATTCATCAAATTTGTCATTTTTTTGATGCATAATATTCCATTGTGTATATATGCCACATCTTTTTCATCCACTCATCTGTCTGGGAGCATTTGGGTTGTTTCCAGGACCTTGCAATTATAAATAGTGCTGCAATAAACATCCAAGCACAGGTGTCCCTTCGTACCCATACTGATGTATCCTTTGGGTAGATTCCCAGAAGAGCAATTGCTGGGTCAAATGGTAATTCCATTTTCATGCGTTTGAGGTTCCTCCACACTGCTTTCCATGGTGGCTGGACCAGTTTACATTCCCACCAACAGTGTAAAAGTGTTCCTTTCTCTCCACATCCATGCCAGCACTTGTTGTTGTCTGTTTTTTGGATGTGGGCCATTCTTATTGATGTAAGGTTGTATCTCATTGTGGTTTTGATTTGCATTTCCCTTACTGCTAATGACGCTGAACATTTTTTCATGTGCCTGATAGCCATTCGGACTTCCTTTTTGGTGAAGTGTCTTTTTAGATCTTCTCCCCATTTTTCAACTGGGTTCTTTGCTCTGTTTTTGTTAAGTTGTGTGAGTTCTTTGTGTATCTTTGTTATCAGACCCTTATCACTTGTATGGAGGGCAAAAATTTTTTTCCCACTCGTTTAGGATTCTTTTTGATTTTTCTTTTATCTCTTTTGCTGTACAAAAGCTTTTTAGTTTGATATAGTCCTAACTGTTTATGTTTCCTTCATTTTTTTGCCATCTATGGATGTGACCAAAAATGGGTTTCTGAATTATAACTCTTGAAGGGTTTTGCTCAGGTTTTCCTCTATATTTAGTGGTTTCGGTCCTTATGTCTAAGTCTTTTATCCATTTTGAGTTGGTTTTTGTACATGGTATGAGGAATGTATCTTGGTTCATTTTTTTGCATGTCTTGTTCCAGTTTTCCCAGCACCATTTATTGAAGAGGCTGTCCTTGTTGTATTGTAAGTTTTTCACTCCTTTGTCAAAGATTAATTGACTTTATATGTGTGGCTTTAGTTCAGGGGATTCAGTTCTATTCCATTGGTCTGATTGTCTGTTTTTATACCAGTAACAAGCTGTTTTAATTACTATGGCTTTGTAGTATAGTTTGAAGTCTGGAATAGTAATTCCTCCATTCTCTCTTTTTCTGGTCAGGAGGTTTTTTGATAATCAAAGTCTTTTGTTATTCCATATGAATTTCTGTAATTTTTGTTCTATATCTTTGAATAATGTTGTTGGAATCTTTAAAGGGATTGCATTGAATTTGTAGATTTGCTTTTGGTAGGATGTCCATTTTAATGATGTTAATTCTTCCAATCCATGAGCAGGGAATGTCTTTCCATTTCCTTATGTCATCTATCTCCTTTAGCAGAGTTTTGAAGTTTTCTTTATATAGATTTTTCATGTGCCTTGTTAGGTTTACCCCTAGGTATTTTTTTTCCCCGCTGCAATGGTAAATGGGATGCTTTTTTAAATTTCTTCTTCTTCTGTTTGACTTTTTTGTGTATAGGAAAGCTTCTGTCTTCTGTGTGTTGATTTTATAACTGGCTACTTTGCTGAACTGGTTTATTGTTTCAAGAAGTTTTTTCTGTGGATTTTTTGGGTTCTCTACATAAAGAGTCATATCATCTGCATATAATGAGAGCTTCAGTTCTTCTTTCCCTTTCTGTACTTCTTTTATGTCTTTCTCTTGTCTTATTGCCCTTTCTAGAACTTCCAGTACAATGTTGAAAAGTAGTGGAGAGAGTGGGCATCCTTGCCTGGTTCCAGATCTTAGTTGGAACAATTTTAGTTTTTCCCCATTTAAGATAATGTTTGCTGTAGGTTTGTTATAGATGGCTTTTATTGTTATAGATGGCTTTTATTATGTTGAGATATGTTCCTTTTACCCCCAGCTTTTCAAGAGCTTTTATCATAAATGGGTGTTGAACTTTATCAAATGCTTTTCTGCATCTATTGATATGACCATATGGTTTTTGGTTTTCTCTTTGTTGATGTGGTAGATTATATTAATTGATTTTCTAATGGTGAACCATCCCTGTTCTCCTGGGATAAATTCCACTTGGTCATGGTAAATAATTCTTTTTATGCATCGTTGGATTCGGTTTGCCAAGATTTTATTTAAAATTTTTGCATCTGTGTTTATTAGGGAAATTGGTCTATAGTTTTCTTTCTTTGTGCTGGTATGAAAGTGATGTTTGCTTCATAGAATGTGTTTGACAGTTTTCCTTTTTTGGGAAAAGTTTTAGTAGTGCTGGCGTTATTTCCTCTTTGAAAGTCTGGTAGAATTAATTTGTGAAACCATCTGGTCCTGGGCTTTTGTTTTTAGGTAGTGCTTTGATGATTGCTTCAATCTCAACACTAGTGATTGGTTTAAGTTCTCTACTTCTTCTTTGTTTAGTTTTGGGTAGCTATATCATTCCAGAAATCTGTCCATCTCATCCAAGTTGTTGTATTTGTTTGCATATAGGTGTTCATAGTAATCTCTGATTATCCTTTGGATTTCTGATGTGTCTGTTGTAATTTCTCCTCTTTCATTTGTAATCCTGTTTATTTGAGTGTTCTCTCTTCTTTGTGAGGTTTGCAAGGGGTTTATCAATTTTATTTAGTTTTTCAAAGAACCAACTTTTGGTTTTGTTGATTTTCTCAATAGTCTTTTTGCTATCTAGTTTGTTTATTTCTGCTTTTATTTTTATTAGTTCTTCTGCTGGGTTTTGGGTTTTTTGTTGTTCTTTTTCTAGTTCATTGAGTTGGGAGATTAGGTCATTCCTTTGGTTGTTTTCTTACTTTTTGATACGAGCCTGTATTGCTATGAACCTTCCTCTTAAAAATGTTTTTGCCTGAGTCCCAGACATTTTGGAATGTTGTATCTTCTTTGTCATTTGTTTCAAAGAAGGTTTTAATTTCTTCCTTAATTTCCTCAGTTTCCCAGTCTTCATTTAGTAACATGTTATTCAGTCTTTATGTGTTGGACATTCTTTTTGCTTTCTTTTCATTGTTGATTTCTAGTTTGATGCCTTTATGATCGGATAAAAAAGTTATTACTATTTAATTTTTGTATATATGTTAATATTTACCGTATGTCCTAATATGTGGTCAATTTTTGAAAATGTTCTGTGTGTATTTGAGAAGAATGTGTATTCCTTTCCTTGGAGATGCATTGTACTGTAGATATCTATTAGGTCCATATGGTCTAGTTCTTCATTTAGGGCTTTTGTGTCTTTGTTTAGTTTTTGTCTTGTTGATCTGTCCTTTGGTGAGAGTAGTGTGTTGAAATCACCTACCAGGTATGTATTGTTGCCAATGTCAGTTTTTAGTGCTGTTAGTAGTTGTTTGATGAATTTTGGGGCTCCCACATTCGGTGACCATATGTTAATAATTGATATGTCTTTGTTATGTATTGACCTTTTTACCAATATATAGTATCCTTCTTTGTCTCTTGTCATCTTTTTTAGCTTAAAGTCTACTTTTTCTGCTATTAGTATGCCTACTCCTGCTTTCTTCTGGGGGCCATTTGCTTGCAGAACTTTTTTCCAGCCCTTTGCTTTTAGTCTGTGCTTATCTTTTGTGTTTAGTTGTGTTTCCTGCAGGCAGCAGAATATTGGGTTTGGATTTTTGATCCGTTCTGCTACTCTGTGTCTTTTCATTGTTGAATTTAGACCATTGACATTTAGGGTGATGATTGATACTTGCTGTTCTGGTGTTGACTTTTGGAGGGTCATTTTTTTTTCTATTACTGATATTTGAGATTCTGAAGTTGGTTTTTTGCTTGTCATTTTGAGGTTCTGGTTAACTTCCTTGTTTTGGTCTGCTTAATCTTCTGTTTTAATCTGAAGGCTTCTTGCAAGATTTCTTGGAGTGGTGGTTTAATGGTAGCATATTTCTGGAGGCTTTGCTTATCTGGGAAGGTTTTTATTCTTCCTTCATAGAGGAAAGAAAGCTTTCCAGGGTAGAGTAGTCTTGGCTGGCATTTTTTATCTTGGAGTTTTTTGAAGATATAACTCCATGCTCTCCTTGCTTGGATTGTCTCTTCTAGAGAAGTCTGAGGTCAGCCTAAAAGGTTTTCCTTTGTATGTTATCTGTTTCTTTTCTCTAGTCAATCTCTATCTTTTCCTTATCCTGGACTCTTGGGAGTTTTACAATGATGAGTCTTGCTGTGGTTTTTCTTTCGTTGATGTAGTTTGGTGTTCTTTTGGCTTCCTGGATGTCTAATTTCATTTCTCTCTTCAGGATTGGGAAGCTTTCCTCCATTATTTCTTTAAATAGCCTTTCAGTACCCATATGTCTCTCTTTTCCTTCTGGGACACCCATAATTCTTGTTTCCTTTCTTTAAGGTATTGGACAGATCTCTGAGTTTTTCTTCCATTTTCTTACATTGTGTCTCTCTCTGTATTTCTTCTTCCTCTCGATTTTGGTGTCCTCCAGTGTACTTATTCATTCCTCAACTTTGTCCAGTCTACTTTCGTAACTTTTCCCTGCATTTTTGAGCTCTTCTGTTGCTCCCTTTAGATCTTGGGTTTCTTTCTGAATGTTGCCCAGGTATTCAGTTTTATTCTCCAATTATTCAGTTATATTATCTTTATTGCTGTTTTCTTAATTTTTTGCATTTCTTCTAATTTATTCAATTTCTCTGCCATGCTCATTTCTTTTTCTTTATGTTTTTCTAATTCTTTCCTTAGATCTTTGTATGCTTGCAGCATGCATAAGTTTAGCTCCTTGCCTGGGAGGTGGCGCATTTCTTCAATATGATATTTGTTGGTTTCTAAAGTTTGTCTTTCCTTCAATGGTGTATTGGTTTCTGTGGGGCTTGCTGGGGTGTTTGCCTTTTTCTTCCTTCCTGTGTTTTGCTTTCGCACTTTTTCCACATATTGAGTGACTATGGCTCTATTACTGGCTGGCATGTTGATTGGAGTCTTCTGGTAGCTTGTAGTTGAGCCTCTTGGTCAACACGTCAATTCTGTGTCACCCTAAGAGGGGTTCTGGTTAGTAGATGCTATAGGGCTTCTTTTGTGGTTGGTTATGGAGGAGGAGTATAGGTGTCTTTCGTTGTTCTTTTTGTTTTTAGTCCTTCTGATGGGTTATTTTGTCTGCGCCAGGGCCACAAAGTGATCCAGGTGCTTCAGGTCTCTCTTGGGGTCTCTAGGCTGCTGGGTGGTGCCTCCACCCCCACCAGGGGTCTGGATTGCAGTCCCTGCTTTCAAGGCTCTGTGTTTGTTTTCTTTAGGGTATCTGACAGAGCTCGGATTTTTTCTTCTGTCCTCTTACTTTGTTTTTCTCTCTTTCTTCGTCCTCTCTACTTCTGTGTCCTTTAGTGTACTAATTCACTCTTCTATTTGTTCTCATCTACTTTTTCTTCTATTTGTTCTCATCTACTTTTCTGGCTTTTCGCTGCATTTTTGAGCTCTTCTTTTTTTTTTTTTTTTTTTTTTTTTTTTTTTTTTTTTTTTTTTTTTGAGACTAGGTCTCGCTATTTTTGCCCATGGAACTGCAGGCTTTTGTTGCCCAGGGTACCACAGACTCAAGCAGTCCCCAGCCTCAGCTTCCCAGGTAGCTGGGATTACAGGTGTGCACCACCACGCCCAGCTATTTTTTTTAGAACTAGGTCTCGCTACCGGCCCCAGGCAGGACTCGAACCGCGATCCCTAGCCCCTGCCACTTCATAGGCTGAAGCTTACAGGCATGAGCCACCGTACCCAGCCTTCTATTGCTCTTCTTAGAAACTGTATCTCATTCAACTTTTTATTTAGGGTTTCAATCTCATTCTTCTGTTCGTCAATGATATTGCTCATTTTGCTGCATTCTTTTTTATATTTTTCTTCTCTTAGCTTGTTGAAAGTTTCTGACCTCTTGCTTTCCCTTTTTTTCCATCTTCCCTTGCCTCTTTTAATGCTTGTAACAAGTAGATTCTGAATTCTTAATCTGAGACATATAGCATTTCTTCCATGTCCTCCGTGTTGGTTTCTGCAGATTATTAATCCTTTGGTGGTGAGTTATTCTTCTTAGGTCTTGCTTGTGTATTTATATTCTTCCTCCTTTCTGTGTTTTTCCTTCGGACTTGCTGTACATATTGATTCACCTCTGTTCTAGAGTTAGATGGCATGGTGAAGCCAACAAAGTGTGGTTATTTCTGCCTTTGTGCTTTTGCTGCTGTGGTGGATATATCTTGTTTTCGTTAGCTATCTTGGGGGACAAGTTCCTTTTCAGCCAGTGGATGTGGTGCATATATATATGGTTTCTATTGTATTGTCTATCTTCTTTTTTTGTTGTTTCTCCTCTTTTAGATTGATGGGTTTTAAATGTGTCTTTGTGCCCCTGAGTGAGTGGCTTTATTTAGTGGTGTGTCTAGGGTTTGTTGTATAAACCTTTTTTGTTGGGGTGTCTTGACAGACTTGGAAGTCAATGTCCTTGGTTCCCTGGTCTGGGTTTCTGGGCTGCTGTGCTATGAGCAGCCTTTCACCCTGGAGTTAACCGGCCATTTAAACTCAGTCTGAGCCCTCCATCCTTAATTTTTAATCAATTTTTATAGCTCATATTTTCATTCAAAAATTTTCATTTCCATAGCACTGCTTTATATAAATTTATAGTGCTAATATACATGTAATTGAAAGTAATTTTGTATTCAGAAACTCATGTAATTGTTATATCTTCAGAATAAGAAAATAAACAAAAGTTAAGCAAAATAAAATTTTATACAAGAATTTGTAATTATAATTTTTAGTTTCTGATCAATTAACATTAAAAATTAGATAATTTTTATTTCTCTTAGGATCATTATGTCTTTTAGTATACCTGTATTTATTAAGAAAAATCGTATTTCAAGTTTTTCACTCTTGAAATAACAGTAAAGTGTTTCTATAACATTTAGCTTCATATGTTATTTAAGTACCTTAGCAACAAAGGTATGAGGTAGGCATGTTGGTAATTTTATTTTACTGTTAATAAAATACTGCCCTCTGGGTGATAAGCACTTTACCTACTGCCTTGTTAGTAATAAAACTGGTAATCAAGTTGTGGGGTTTTTTTTTCTGTCTGGTGTTTTTCATATATATCTGAAATATGCATTCCAAATTTTTTATGTTTTTCTGATGTTTTTCTCAGTATTCTCTCCCTCATTCTCTGCTAGTGCTTCCTAACTAATCTTTCTTTGATGGTTAATTTTATGTCAACTTAACTAACCAAAAGGATACACAGATAACTGACTTTTAAAACCTCTTAATCATCTTTGGTTTTAGCCTTTAAAAAACATTTTTATTATTTATTATATTATTTACTTTATTTTACATCATTAGCTACCCCATTCATTACACCCTTATCTCCCACCACCTTATCACCCATGACAATCTTCTTTGTCTTTTGTGCCCCTTCCACCCCTGACTTACCTCCCCTTCCCTTCTCATGCTCTCTGCTTCAATTATGCTAAAAATTGTTTTAAATTTTATTTTCTGATTGTTTTCCCTTTGTCGCTCATATATGTGAGACCATTCAGTATTTCTTTTTTTTTTTTTCTGGCTTATTTCTACTAGCATGATTCCTTCTACTTCTGTCCATGTTGCCACCAATGACATAAGTCTGTCTTTTTTGATTGATGAACAGACGTCAGACTTCTCTGAAGAGACCTTTTAAAAAAATGTTTAAAAAAATAACTTCTGGGTATGTCTGAGAGGGTGTTTCTGGAAGAGATTGGCATTTGATTCAGCAGAATAAGTGAAAAAGAACTCATCCTCACCAATTGGGCAGGCATCATTTAATTCACTGGGTGCCTCAAACAGAAAAGTCAAGGGCAGGCAAATTATCTTCACTTTTTCCTGGAGCTGGGATGTCCATCTTCTTCTGCCTTATGGGACTTGGACCTTGAGACTCTCATATTCACATCAGCAGCTCTCTGATCTCAGTCTGAAAGATGTATGTAGCTTCTCAGTTTCTCAGGCCCTTTGAATAGGACTGAATTAGACTACTGGGTCTCCTGGCTTTCCAGCCAAACTTAATTATTGAACTTGCCCTTCATGACCTCATGAGCAAATTCTTATGATAATGCTCATCTGTTTTCTATATCTATATCCTTATTCATATTTATATCTTCATAACCTATTCTTATCTTGTTGGTTTTGTTTCTCTGATTCATATATTACCTAAATCTGCCATCTTAGGTTCTTTTCCACCAGCAAAGAAATTTTAATTGTTCCTCACTTACTTAATAATAACTGCTCTTACTACTTAACTTGACATTAAGATTTCATTGATCCTGCTCCTCTATGTCTATGAAACTACTTCATTTGAACACTCAACTTTTACTGTTGGTAGTTATGTCTTGTTCCTTACTATCTTAACTTACACTGTGCTTCTCACATGAAGTACCTTTCCTCTTTAACTCTACTTTCTAAACTCCCATTTTGGGTCCTATATAAAATTCATTTTCTCTTGTCATGTATTGAGTAACCATTTTGGTCTACCCTGACTTCTCTTTTCTGTGCTCTTCTATTTGATAATTCTTACTGTTTGCATTACTCATTTTCAACTTAATTATATTTTCTATAATTAATTACATCACATTTCTCTACAATTATGGTCCATTCTTGATAACAAGGATGATTTCTTAAATTTGTATCTATGAAAACATAAAGCAAGAAAGGGAGAGGGGGTAAAATCAAGGGAGGGATGGGCACAAGAGATTAAGATGATGGTTCATGAGTGATAAGGTGGAAGAGAACCTCAGGGTAGACAATGATGTAATATATATGTGTGTGTGTGTGTGTGTGTGTATAAACAATTTTTTAGAAAATTGATAAATAAAATTGTGTAATAAACTTTTAAAATCATAGTCTCCTTGGTTCACATAAGTGCTCATTGAATTTATTTGAATTAAATTAATTAAACTACATGTTTTTGTTACTGTTAAATTAATATTTTTGAAAATTCAGATTACGCAGAGCTAATAGCTTTTAGTCTGTATCAGATTCTATGATAAAAATATTGTAGATACATCTGAAAACACTTTTTAATTTAGTGTTTTCTTGTTTGTTGTTTGGCTTTTTTGGTTTCTGAATTTTTTTAATGGGTTCCTCAGCCTCAGCCCTGTTGACATTTTGGGCTGAATAATTATTTTGGGCAGCTCTCCTGTGCATTGATGTTAAGCTGCAGCCCTGGCCTCTACCCACTAGATGCCAGTAGCACTATCCAAGTTGTAACTAATAAAAATATGTCCAGATACTGCCAGATATCCCCTGGGAACCAACTCACTCTGATTTTGAGAACTACTCTAGTGGTTTTAGCAATTATTTTTCAACTGAACTTGAGTATGTAGATAAGGCAATTAAAATTGTAATCTTGTTGAAAGTATCTTTGGTTCTTTTTTTAGTGTTTTATTGAATTATCTATTACAAATTCATGTTTTTGGACTATAAAAAAAGTACAGGGATATGCTTTTTCAGTACTATCCAAATTTATAACTTGAGGAGCTTATAATATCTAAAGTAAAGTGTCAGAATGTTGAATTAAGTTTGGCAGGAAGCCTGGATGAGCCACTTGGTAAGAAAATAGAAAAAACAGAAATACAGAGAATCAAAAGAAGAGAATAAATAATGTAGCTTTAATTTTTCATTTTTCTCAGTGTCACTCTTCACCATATTATTTATTAAGAGGTTATATACAAAGTGCCTTATGTGTGCATATAATAATGTTAAACACTGAAAGCTATTTTTTAAGGTAAAGACTATCCCTGTTCTAAGTAATATATAATATAATGTAAAAACAAAAAACAAATACATATACAAAACCCCCACAACAATAGCAAAGCGAAGTTATTAATGACAGATAAATGAATTAAAGCAGCAAATACATATTTAAAGTTTATAGAAACAGGAGATCACTATGTTCAGGCAGTTTTCACTAGAAGAATCTTACCTTCTCTCTGTTCTTTCTCAAGAATTAGACTTTCTTGTTGTGGTTAAAATCCTCATTTAAATTTTTTACCATACTTTAGAGCTCATTTAATGGAACTGAAATTTAGGATATTATCCATTCATATATCAGTATACTTCCAAGTGTCCAGTCAGTAATAGGAGGTAATGAAATGTTCTGAGTTCTGTTACCTTCACTGCAATTAACTTCCAAGTGAAAATAAATGATTTTTACGGCTGAAAGTCATGATTAGCAGAACTTTTCTTCCTGTTAGTCCTATTTATGCTAAAATGTTGGAAGAGATTGAGAAAGAAAAATGGATATGTTTGAAGTAAGGAGAAAAAGTTTGAAAGATAACTGCTAGTAAATGGTAAAAGTAACATTGAAAGATGAATTCATAGCTCAACTTGGTAGAATTTCCCATTCTCCCTCCTGGTAAACATTAGCACAATCAGATTTTCCATTATATAAATAGCTCTGTGGCTTTGTTGTTTTTCTGTTTTACTTTAATTCTTATTTTTCAGTGAAGTAATGCAGTCACAGGTCCAAAAATCTATAAAGATGCAGAAATAGCTCATCACAACAATAAAAGACTGATCTATTTTTTCCCTGCTGCTTCCAGAAGTCACTGCTTTATTTCACTTCTTCCTTTTGATATTTATTTACATATATTAGTTTCCTTTATTGTATCAATTTTAAGCATCATATATTGCCTTCTATAATAGTTTTCTATGGTCACCATAACAAATTGTCCCAAGATGTTAAAAATTTTCCCCATGTTTTCTCCTAAGAATTCTATTCTCTTAACTCTTCAATATAAGTCTTTAATCTTTCAAGTTAATTTTCATATATTCTATAAAATAATATTTCCAGATTTACTTGATACATGTGTATATGTTTTTTCCAAGCACCATTCATTGTCTGTCCTGTATTCGTTCCTTGACCCTTTATCAAATGTAAATTAACCATGTACTTGAAGGTTTATTGCTGGTCTCATAATTCTTTACATTTTTTTGTAGGTCTACTTCTATAGCTTTACCACACTCTTTAACCTTGTAGTAAGTTATGGAATTTGGAAGCATAATTCATTTAATTTTGCCCTATGTTTTCAAAGTTGTTGTATTAGGGTTCCTTTGAGATTCCATATGAATTTTATTATTTTTATTGAGGTAATATTGCATTATAATGTATAAGTTTTAGGTCTGAATCATTAAAAATGAATATGTGCATATACTATACTAAAGTTTACCACTAAAAGAAATCAATTCTATCCTTGGAATTTTGAAATGGGTTTTTTTATTTCTGGGGAAAAAAGGAAACTTAGGATTCTGAAGATCTACATGAATTTGGATAGTATTGTTTTCTTAGTAACAAATTTATTGTTACTAAGTAACAAATTTATTGTTTCTTAGTAACAAACATATGCAATTGCATATGTGCCTTTTATTTATTTAGGTTTTCTTTAGTTTTTTTAGCATGTTTTGTAATTTTCAATATCCAAAACTGTTAACGTCTTTGGTGAATTTACACCAAAATTAAATATTTTATTTTTCATATTTATGTAAATGGAATGCTTTTTTGACTTCCGTTTTCATATTGTTCATTTATTATGTTTACAAAAACAACTGATTTTTGCATATAGGTTTTGTATTTTGTCATTTGTTGAATTTGCTTATTAGTTCTGACAGCGTTTTTGTAGATTCCTTAAGAGTTTGAGATTATGTCATCTGTGAATAGAGATTTTATTTCTTCCTTTCCTATTTGGATACTTTTTATTTATTTTTCTTGCCTAATTGCTCTAGTTAGATTTTCTTACATGATGTCCAATAGAAATGCTGAAATCAGGCATCCTTGTCTTGTTCCTAATTTCAAGTATAAATCAGTCTTTCATCATTAAGTATGTTAACTGTGGGTTTTCCATATATGACTTTACCACGTGGTCAAATTTTCTTCTAATGTACTAGGTTTGTTTTTTTTTTTTTTAAAGGTTATTCAAATTTGACAACTATATCTCTGTTAATAGATGATCATCTGGATGTTTTTAATTATGTTAAGGTAGCATATTACATTGATTTCTATATGTTGAACTACCCTGGCATTTCTTGGGTAGTTCCTGTTTATAATGGTCTATAATCCTTTAACTTACTCTGAATTTAATTGCTGGTATCTTGTTGAGGAATTTTTAATCTATATTCAGAAGGATTCTTGATGTTTAGTTTTCATTTATTGTGATTCCCTTATCTGACTTTGGTATCAGGATAATGCTAACTCATAATACTATTTGACCAGTGCTCTCTTCAGTATTTTGGGAGATTAGGATTCTTTTCATATTTTGTATTACTTTACCAAAAAAAGTCACATTTTCCCGGACTTCGTTTTTTTTGGAGATTTATGATTACTGATTAAATCAACTTCTGTTATAGTTCTTAATATTTATTTCTAGAATTTATACATTTAATGTTGATTATCTAGTTTGTTGGCTTAATTGTTCAGAATATGCTCTTATAATCACTTTTTTCTGTAAGACTTGTAGTCATGATGGGTCAGGCACAGTGGCCCACGTCTTTAATCCCAGCCTTGGGAGGGAGGCCAAGGCTAGGAATTGCTTGAGTCTGAGGGTTCAAGACTACCCCAGGCAACATAGTGAGACCTAGTCTCAAAAATTAGTCAGATATGGTGGCACGCACCTGTAATCTCAGCTTCCTGGGAGGCTGAGGCAGAGAATCGCTTGAGTCCGTGGGATCAGGACTACCCCAGGCAACATAGCAGAACCTAGTCTCTCAAAAAAAAAAAAGACTTGTAGTAATGTTCTTACATCCTTTCTTATTGTAGTTAATTTGGTCTTGCTTTTTCTTTGGAAGGAGGGAGTTATCAACTAGCTAAAAGTTTCTCTTTTAAATCCATGTTTTATTATTAAAGGAATAAGCTTTTAGTTTTAGTTATCCTTCATGTTTTTCTGTTCTCTGTTGTACTTATGTTCTGTCTAAAGTTTATTGTTTCCTTCCTTTTGCTAGCTTAAGGTGTAGCATTACATTGACATCATATCATTCCTTTATTTTAGTGTAGGTGTGGATAGCTGTGTTTACCTATTTTCACTACCTTTGATGCAGTCCATAAATTTTAGTTTATCACATTTCTATGCCATATTCATCTCAGTTATTTTCTAAATTTTTTTATAATTTCTTCTGTCTTCTGTAAATTTTTCAATTTTCTGCTTATTATTAATTTCCACTTCAATTATATTTAGAGAAGACATTTTGTATGCTTTTACTGCCTATTAAGATTTGTTAAGTCTTAAATTATGTTTGTTAAGTTTGCTAAGATATATTGTATGCCTTAACATTATTCTATTCTGAAGAATGTTCAGTGTGTACTAGAGTGTATATTCTGCTATTGAGTAGATTGTTCTGCATAGGTCAAGTTAATTTATAGTGTTGTTCACATCTTGTTTCCTTATTAATTTCTTTCCGATTGTTCTATCTATTTTTATTTATTTATTTTTTGTATTTTTTTCCAGTCCGTTATTGAAATTGGAATGTTGAAGTCTCTATGAATTTACTTCCTCCCTTCAATTCTGTCAGTTTTTATTTTGAATATTTTGGGACTCTCTTGTTAGTGTAAACATGTAATATATATGTAATATATAATTGTAATTGTCTTGTTTTGTTGATATCTTAAGTTGTGTACCTTAATAAAGTATCCTATTATGTTCTTTTGTGTTTCTTTTGACTTAAAATGTTTGTCTTATAGTAATATAGCCACACCATTCTCTTTTGATTTTTTTTTTTTTTTTTTTTTTTTTTTTTTTTTTTTTTTTTTTTTTTTTTTTTTTTTTTTTTTTTTTTTTTTTTTTTTTTTTTTTTTTTTTTTTTTTTTTTTTTTTTTTTTTTTTTTTTTTTTTTTTTTTTTTTTTTTTTTTTTTTTTTTTTTTTTTTTTTTTTTTTTTTTTTTTTTTTTTTTTTTTTT